>NDGM011115563.1:0-10574 GCA_002564305.1 Octomys mimax
TTCAAAAAATACTTTGGATATTAGACAAATACGAATAAAGCTTGTCCTTTTATAATTTTAAGAAACAAGAGTAGAATACTGAGCATTGCAGAGAATTTAGTGCATGCATATAATCAGCGTTGGGTAGTTGTGTCCTAGGAACTTTTGAATAAAAATTTCTATTTATTATGTCAGCCTAAGTTGTATTATAAGAGCACGTTAGTGTGTGTCTCATGGGAAATCTACATCCCTGAACCACTGCACCTCCTAGCCCAGCACATGGTGTATGGTGCAGAGCGGCTGCGGAGGGGCAGAGCTTCAAGAGTATGGGCGACCCAGAGGAAGTGAACCACAGCCATGCCCGTGTGATTTGGGCTTGTAGGCAAACTCTGTCAGGTGTGTAAGGAAGGCTAGGCTTCCTCTTGGCAAGAAGCTGGCAAACCTGGTACTTCTGTACAGTTTCCAGGTGTGCAGGGACTGCGCTGAAAGGTCCTCTTCCTTCTGTCCTTGTTCCGATTGTGCTGTGGCTGTCAGTGATGCCCTGTGCCTAGGATTGGGACATCATTCTTGAAGGATGCTACTGTCTCAGCGCAGAGCCTGCAGCTGCCAGTTGAGAGCTTCACAGGGAACTGAACCAAAGTTCTGCAAAGGGCGCGTGGAGTACCATACAAGAGACGCTAAGAGCCTGAGGCATCGGCTGCTGAAAGCGTGATTTCCGAGTATTTGGAATACTAATGTGTTTTTAAAATGAGCGTGCTTTTTGCTAAAATTTCTGATGAGTCTGAATGTTTTCTCCTTGAATCCTCATATCTCAGGATGTCGGGTTTATGCTGTAAATTGTATTTCAAATTAAAATAGAGATTAGAAATTCGGAATTTCTGTTGTTTTGTGACTTGAATTTGCAACACATTTTCAGAAAACTTTTCAAGGTTCCCAGATAATTTTATTTTTATTCTTCTTTTTCTGGGCATGTAATTGTCAGTTTGATCCATTTATAAGTTCAGACAAGAATATTATCAGTTCATGCATTTGATTTATATTGTTAGAAACATTTCAGCAACAGAAGTGTCCATTGAGCAGCTCCATTCTCCCTCGTATAACCTCGGCTCGCCTGCTTGTCATGTCCCTCACTGGGTATCTCCTGCAAAATCCAGCTCACTCAGAAGTCATCCTTGGAAAATCAAAAAACTGAAGCAACTCTACTCTTGGGACTAAGTAGGTGGAAAAGCAGCTTCAGGGAACAGCCTGGCCCATGTGAGAAGCGCTGTTGTTTGTATGTGAGACAGACGATGTGTCTTTCTGAATTGTGCCTATAGACTTGTACTAGTCCTGTGACCATGCACCTCTAGTGTAAGCAAATAGAACTCACCTCTGAAACTCCATTATCATCTGGTGGAGGGGAGCCTGGCTCAGTCGGCCAACTGACAGATACTGTTCATGACTTAAAGCTATATTGTAGTTCCTCACAGAGTATGATGTTCTGCATGCCTGCAGTATGTGCCTCACAAGTTCACTTCCCAAGAGAGGCTGACCTAGCGGAGGAGCCCACCACTCCCACCCAGACCTTAGATATCTGTGCTCTGAACCTGGAGCTGTCCCGCGTGGTTAACATGCGTGTGCGCAGGGCTCATCTGTCCGCCTGTTTCCCGAGTGGTGGTGTTGTTTACTTCCCAGCCTGCCAGATTTTAGCCCCTCCATCTTGAGATGGATCCATCATCTGTAGTTCCCTTCCCAGTGTCGGCTTTTGTCCTGCTGAGGGCAGGAGCTTTGCAGCTCCCTTTTGTAAAGAGCCTTGCTTTTATTTCCATCTCCTTTCCTGAGAAGTAGAATAGATCCAGACGTAGGGGCCTTGGCTGTCTGAGGTTTGTGGGATTTCACGACTGAGTTCACAGTGTTGCGTTCTGAAGGTGGCCTTTTGTTGTGGCAGAGATGTAGCCTTCTTGGCTCTGTGCTCGGCATTGGGCAGAGCTAGACCACGTTTGCCGAGGCTAGGAAGGACCCTGGTGTCACCAGGCACTGGAAGCTCAGAGCTGACTGGAAGCTTGCGAGGTGCTGGAGGTGTAGGTGAAGGAGGTTGTACAAGAGATCACCTGTTTCCTTTGGGTGCTAGCAAAACATGCTGAGGAAGTGGTTACAACCATAAGATTTTGTTGGCAAGATGTGTCAAAAAATAAGACTTTTTTTAGGCCCACGTGGACCCACACTAACCATACCATATTATACAGACAAAAATATTACTATAGAATTTCACTTAGAGCTTTCATGATCACTATATATGTTAAATGGTTTAATTATTTAAAACCTGATTGTTTTATTTTTGAGTAAAATTTTTTACTCAAAGCATGACTTTTTACTTATATATGTACAAATATTCTCAGCTGTGTGTGTGTGTGTTTTCCCTATATAAAATAATATAATCAACGTCTATTTATTTTCAGTGAGAGTCTCTACTTTGTATTTACTGAGTGGGGGGACTTGAAATGCCCATTAATTCTGTTTATATAGTAAACTCTGAATAAAGTTTGTACTCTGAAGCAGCTTTTGTTTAACAAAACGCATACAAATTAAAGGAAATGAATGAAAAGATCTGTAAATAAATGAATCTTAAGTCAAGGTTTGCAGCTTTTCTGCCCAGAGTTAATGGTGGTAGAACAGTGGAGGTGGCTGAAGAGAGTGGTAGGACTCGTAGCTCGTAGGGCAAGGGGAACTCCATCCAACTCCTGGGGGGCTGTGTCCTGTGGACCGGAAACAAGACAAGGTGAGGATGTTATTCTTTAAAATCATCCATTTTATGCCCTTCTCTCTGCCATGTCCTCTATATTTTGTAAAATGAAGAGTATATAATTCTATTTTCAGGGGCTGGGGAGATAGGTCAGTAGAATAAGTATTTGCCTGGCAAGGGCCTGAGTTCAATTCCCGGTTCCTGGGGGGGAAAAAAAGACTATAATTCTATTTTCTCTATAAAAAGTTTGACAGTATTCATTGGTATGGGTGCCAGTGTTTCTTGGAACTCTACCATAAGTATTAGTATGTTGAGATCTCAACTCTGCTATTTCATTTTGTGTGTCCCCATGGCCAGTAAGTCAGTACAGTGGTCTGGGAATAGCATGAGAAAGAGACTCACTTGAGCATCATCGGGCAGTGGAAGTCATTGTTAGAAAAGCCTGATGTGGTAATCGGACAGCTAAAATCATCCCATTTCAACCAACTTGTAAAAAGAACTTTCTGGAAATCTCTTAAACAGATCACCGATGGTCATATGGGTAAAAGAGCTCAAAACTCAGAAGATGTGAAGATCTGCTACAACTCAGACATTCAGGAAATCACAGATAATTTTCTAACATGCTAAATAGTCACCAACTTAGGAAAAAATTATACACCAATAAATGACAGAAATGATGCAAATAGTTAAGATTTGCATTATTTTTATTTCTGCTGAACTATGATATGTGTAGGATTGGCTACATGTCGTGATTTTGTGTGATGAGACTGCACTGTCACCTAGCTTTGAAACAACAACATAAGGACTTTGAAGGGGCAGACGTGAAGGATGTACTGGAGCCAGCTTACGGGCCAGCAGCTCTGGGAAGCACGTTAGATCCAGTGTGTTAACAACTGATCTCGGAGGAAGACTGGGACTTTTTCCCTTGTCTTCTCCAAGCGTATCTTTCCTATGTGGGTGCTTGTAGGTGGAAACTTGTGGCCTTCAGTATAGTTTATGTACTCCACGGTGCCTGCCCTCATCTCCCTGGATGCTGCACAGTTTTTACTGAATTGCTTATTAGGGAAAGCTCACCGTACTTTGCGTTACGTGTCTTCCCTGGAGACTTTTTCTTAGGAGACCCAACATTGAATTATTAAACCCTGGGCTGTGATTAGTGAAGCAGACACTGCCTCCTATGTTCACTGGGACTTGAGAGCAGGAATGCAATTACTGAATAAATTGGAATTGGCTGGAGAGCTACTCGGGCTTCGTGTATCACGCCACTCCACATCCTTTTGCACGGGTGCGATGCAGGACCCTCCACAAGAGATACGAAATTTCACAGTGCTGAGTGGCATTATTTGTCATTAAAATTTTGCATTATGTAGTTTGAATGTTCCCAATTTTGCAGCAGAGAAAAATTATAAGCCAATGTGTATGAAGTAATTTCACTAAAATGTAACATAACCAAAGATTGTGGTACATTTGCCATTTTTTGTTTTCACGAGAAAGTGCAGTTTCTGACTGGCTGTGGGATGACAGTTAAAAGCAGAGAGCTTGTCTTTTTTTCCAGTACTCAGTCTTGCTCCAAAGCCAAATTTCATTTTTGGTTAAATGCCTTCTCAAACTTCCCTTAGAAATTCGCGTTTTCTCCAACTCAATTGGCTTTTGGTGACCATTTTCACCTTAGAAATCCACATTACAGAAAGAGTTATTGTACAATTTTAAGAGCCCCCTTTGTGGAATGTTCAAGAACATACTAAAATATTGACAGCATGGTGCATAGCTTCGCTACTTCAAGAAGTGAGCAGTAACTAATGCCCCAGCCAGGTGCGGGCAGTACGTGGCTCACGGTGGTAAGATCCCAGCCCACTGGTCCTCGGCCTCATTCGGCAGATTCTGGCTTGACTAGGATTCTGGCTTGCATTTCTGAGCAGTGGGCTTTCTTACTGATTGTACAAAGATGACAGGGGGTGTCAGAGCATTGCTTTACTCCTCTACCAAAGAAATGGTTCACCACTTCTCCAGGAAGCCACTGTAGCAAGTTGCAGTTTCTCCCTTCCTCTGTGCTTCATTTGTTAGAGCTGTGTGAATTGAAATTAAAATAGGATTCAGCAGCAGCCATTCATTTCCTCTTAAAGTTCCATCAGCAGCTGACCTAAAGCTTTTATCTTGCATCACTATTCCTTCAAGACCTAAACTTGAGAAGGTGTGTGTGTAAAAATTCAAATGGTGCAAAAGGACATAACAAGTTTGCCCTCACACTGTTGAGACTCCAAGCACGGTCATTTCTGACCCCTGTATGCAGCATACGTTTTCCACACCTGCAGCATCCCTTTTGACAGCTGCTCTGGGTGTGACCAGCTCCTCTTTGCTGGAAATTAAATGATTTCCAGTTTTTATTGGTTTTTTTTTTTCAGTTTTTACTCTTAAAAACTTAGTTTTAGTAACTCCCTTCCGGATCTGCATGATTACCCCTTGTGGACAGGCAGGTCACGCTTGCGGTCCTGGCTGAGGCCAGTGCCAGCAGAAGGTTTTCTAGTGTAGTATGATTAGCATGAGTCAAAGCCAAACTAAAAGCAGGACTTTCTAGCTGCTTCTTGGGCAACTGCTTTCGTTACAAGGTCTACTAGTCTGATTAGGCAGATCAGATCAAAGCGACAGCAGTGCAGTATGAAATTGTACAGTGAGGTTCTGGAGCTGCTCTCCATGTACAGTCTTCAAGAGGGCAGTCACTGGTTTTTATTGCTGTAGGCAAAGTGCCCTTGAAGTGGTCTGGTTGAACTCATGCACTCCGGGCTTCCCAGTCCTGGTCTTCTGCCCAAGTTGTCCTCAGCTACTTGGTGGTCTTAAGATCTTGAATGGTTTCTGATTAAACAGTTGGACCCTATGCAGTGAGAAGCATGCAGAGCATTAAGGACTCCGTCCTGTCATGTGGCTTCAGTTGGAGTCAGCAGTGCACTCGCCTTAAGAATGCTCTCTCCCAAGGAGCGGGCTGTGGCACCTCTCCCACCACACAGCCCTCTTCTCCCTACTTCAGGCCTCTGCCACCTGCTGCTCACCTTGCTAAGCATGCTCCTGCCCATGCACTTGCAAGACTTGCTTCTTGCGCTGCGCATCTCTGCTAAAGCCAGGCCTTCTCTGCCCAGCCTGTCCAACGCCGCACCCCTGTCCTTATCTCCCTGTTTTCTTCATGACCTGATACTTTAGACTCCCTATAGACACACTAAAATACAAGCACTTTACATTCCCCATATGCACACTGAAATACAGGCTTGGGGACAGCAAGGTCTTTGTTTTAAGGCTGTTTCCTGAAGGCCTAAAACAGACCCAGATGCATGTTAGAAACTCAATATCCATTCATTGAAGAGCTGAATGAATGGCCCTGCTTCTAACCAGGGCCTTGAAGAGAAACTTGGAGGTTTTAGACCGGATTTAGAAGTAAAGCACTTACAGGAAGCCTAGGCAGGACTGCCCTGGCCGGCAGTACTGTGCCCATCTCCAGCCCCATCTCTGCCTGAGTACTCTGAAAGCCAGCGCCTACACTCCCCTCAGTTGGAGGGCCACTTGGAATGACACTGAGCATCGCCATTTGCACACATTTCAGTGGATTCATACAGTCAGTGGTTGTAGTCACCAAGCAGCAGCATGTGTTGGGCTTTGGGTTGGAGGCCAGGGTTGCAAGTTGCCTGGGCATCCTTGCCAGGCTGAAGGTTCTTCCGAGCACAAATTCGGTGGATGAGATTGCCTCCTGTCCTCCCGAGGACAACCTCAGATCTGTGGAGCTTGGACACTGCATGCACAGGAGCAGAGGGTCATGCAGAGCGCTGTGGTTGGTGGTGGGCAGCGGGCTCCTGATGTCCTGTTTGGGGCAGGGAGGAGAGAGTGGGATTGAGCCCATCTCAAGGTGCTTGGGGTAGAAACTGAATTTTATTACTTTTGTTTTATCCTTGATCATGTCCTTTGAAATGGGTTCATAGGGAATATTTTAGAAAGTCTCCAGACCCAAAAAGTTCTAACTAAAGCCAACTTTTTTTTTTTTTTTCTCCAAATGCCTTCAGGGCAGGTTTGGCCGACTTGAGTTGTGGGGATTGAACCACAGCAACCTGAGCCTGATGGCTTTGTTGAAGCAGCCACTTAAAGAACTGAGCTAAGGGGCAGGCCCCCTAAAGCCAACTTTTGAAGCAAGATTTGTATTTGTTCTTTCAACTGTCCCCCACTTAAGATTCAAAGAAATGGGCAGCAAGGAAAACTAACTGTCCAAGAATGTGAGCAGTCTGAAATTTAAGAGGATGGGAATCCTCGTTGGTGTTCTCACGGAAGTGGTGTACAAATTCTTCAAAAATAAATTACTCAGATACTCAAAGAGAGGTCCCTTGAACTTCTGGATGTGAATCTTGAAAACAGAACTATGGTGGAAACTTGCTTGGACAAGTAAGCGTAAAGTATGCACACAGCCTTCCTGCGCAGTTGTGGTGAAACAGTTCAGTCTCAGCTATGAAAATACTGAAGTGAAGTCCTACTGTGTGCTTTCTGGCTTGCCTTTCTAAGAAGTATGCATGGCATTAGTGGCTTTGGAAAGCCAGAGACTGGTAAAAATAGGAACTCACACTTAGCCTTCCTGCTGGGGCTGCTGCTCACATGCCAGCCCTTCCAAAAAGTGCTGCAAGGAATGATGGGTTCCTCCTCTTGAGTCCTCCAATGCTTCTGTGTGTGCACATGCGTGCTCTTCACCTAATCCAATTGCAGATCCAGATTTAGTTCTGGAGTAGAGCTTGGGAACCTCCTAACTAGCTCACAAGGGAAGCCAGCTGCTGGTGCCTACTCTGCTCATTGGTACTAGCAAGTCTGGAGCTTGCCAAGACCTTTGGCATGTATTGTTTTCACAGGAACTTTCAAACTGCCCTGAGCTTGGCAGTGCTAGTGTGACCTACTTTTACATGTATGGAAGCAGGCATAGTGAGGTGGATGGCTGCAGGGTGTCCTGGAAGCAAAGTTGGACCTCCTCATGGAGTGCTCCGAGTAGACTAGTTCTCATTTCATTGTTGCATCTTGGGGGTTTGGGGGTACTAAGATGATAGCTTACACATATACTTTTATTAGAATTACATCTCTTGAAGTTTTCTGAGTGAGCACTAAAGACATACAAAGGTAAGGTGCGTGTGAGTCGCACATGGCAGGTGTCCTGCCACTAAGTTGATTGGGAGGTCATGGTGAGCACAGGCAGCCTTTCACCTTCCAGTGGACCTGCATCCTGAGAGTCCAGCGGCATTGGGTGGTGAAGCAATGTCGCTGTCAGGTGGTAGAAAGGACATGTGGATCATACGCAAGCAGGCCCAGGGTTACTCTGAACTTGCAACCCAGCTGGGTTTGTTTGTACCAGCTAGATTTTTCTTAGTTTTGCAGTATTGGGGATTGAAGCCAAGGCCTCATACATGTTTGTTAAGCACTCTACCACTAAGCTTTGTTCCCTGGCCCTTAATCTTGAGACAAGATCTTGCTAAGTTGCCCGGGCTGGCCTTGAACTTGTGATTCTCCTTCCTCAGCCTCCTGAGTAGTTGGGATCACAGTTGTGCGTCACAATACTTGGCTTCCAGCCAGCGTCTAAGTTGGTGTTGGGTGGTGTTCATGGAGATCTTATACATATTCTTCACGTGCTATATGATGGGAAACAGTGTCCTCGAACAAGAGCAAGGCGTGGACACCACAGGTGTAGTTTGTGGGTCTCAGCCCCAGCACCCAGCTGTCTACTGGAGGGTGGTCAGTTTGCTGTGAGGCAGACAGACTCTCCTGTGGCCAGTAACTTTTAGTTCCCTGCTTCAGGAGGAGGCTGATGTGGTGGTCGCTGGCATTGGCCTCACTGCCAGCCTTTGCCAAACTGCCCCTCCCATGACCCAGTGGTGGCACAAATGGATTTAATTCCTCTGGCATTTTATTCACTTAGCATAGTGAGTGCCTCCATTTGCAGTACCCCAGTAGTGTCTCCTTAGAAACCTACTAGATGACTGAAAAAACTTTGGCAATGGAATTAAAGCAAAAAGTGAGGAATCGCTGTCCTCCTACTGCTCTGTGGTAACATGTTACAGTTGGGCAAGTGTTGCTCGTGAACATGTTGTTTAAAGATGAGATGAGCGTGCTGTTTTATTTGTACAGTTAAAGTTTATAAACTGTTCTTTCATATAAAAATATAATGAATGGATTACCAAAGTTTGAACACTATTTAAGGCCATTTTTGCTAGTTGGTATACTATCAGGCTATATTTTAATTTGCCCAGTTCTTTATTGATAACGATTTAGATTTTCTGTTGTTTAATGTGTTATGTTCCCAGGAAAAAGAATCTTTGCTCTAAATCTTTGTGTACATTTCTGCTTATTGCCTTCCCTTAAGAACAAGAAGTGGAATTATCAATACAAAAGATATGTTTAAAATAGTCATCGGATCAATTAACTTTTGTAACTTATGTAGATATTTCCTTTATTTGTTCTTTAGCTTTATTGTATTTTTTGACAGTCTGAAAAATTTATATTTTCGTCTAGTCAAACTTTCAAATTTTTATACTTTTTTTCAGGTATCATTCACTTTATTTTTCTCATATAAAACGCTGTGTGGTAGCAATGCTGGAGCTTGAGCTTTTGGACCAGACTCAGGTGTGGTTTTTATAAGGTGGCAGTCAATCCTAGTAGGGAGGTTTGGTGAACAGTCTCAGAGGTCGGGCATCAGAAGGCTGTAGATATTGGAGGTGGCATCAAAGGTAGCCATGTGGAGTTGCTCATGGCAGTGGTGGTGTGGTCATCAGTGGCACCAGTAGCAGCAGTATCTTGGGCCAGGGGCTGAAGCAGTGCCAGTGCCCCAGGGGCAGAGCTGAGACGCACCAACAGAGAACCACAGCAGCTGGGCCCCTTCAGGAATGCTGCGGGCCTTGCTGATCGTGTTTCCCTGCTAGACTTTGCACAGGGACAGTAGAGAAGTGGCTAGAATGGTGGCCTCTCCAAAGGCTGTGGCTACCTCCTTGGAGCATCAGACCAGTGTGGCTGCTGTAGTCTCCGATGGCACCAGATGCCTCGAACCTGGCCAACACGAGTTTGCTTCTGCACTGGCATCGTCTTCAGAACTTCGTCCTTGAGGGATGCAGCCATGAAGAAGTCCGTCATCTCACACTGCTTGATGGGCAGGGTGGAGACAGCCTTGCTTGAGGAATGGGGTTATCGTGTCCTTGGCCACCTGGCCTGCCTTGGTCACCGGATCTGCTCCTTGTCCTCAGCTTTGCCAGTGTGAGGCTCCAGGAGCCTTGGGGCATTTTCCCTTCACCAACCTTGTCACATTTGGTGTGTTCCTGGTGAATAAGCATTTTTAGTCTTCTGCTTTTATGCTTAAGAATGTCTTCCCTCCTGAAATAAAGGGCCTATTAAAGTTATTTTTAACTATATACTTAATTGGAAGAAAGTGGAATTATTAGTTGGTAGCAAGTTGTATTTTGAGAAAAATACAACTCTCAGTTATATTTCATTCAGTCTTAACCAGGTACGTACATCTGGGCTTTGAAAAATTACAGTGCCTGGGTCACAACTCAGATCTACTGGATCCAGTTTTTTAAAAATATCTTACACCAGTCTGCATATTTTCAAAGGAGCAGAGCCAAGGTGTGGGCATTCTTCCTTTTTTTCTTTTGGCTTGCTTTGCACTGCAGGTTTTATCAGTAGTGGGTGTGTTTTGTTAGAGTCATTACCATCTGTTAACCACAGGATCAGAACGCTGTTTTAGCTTGTATGGAAGGGGATCCAGGACAGAGTGTGCCCGTCTCCCCAGTTGGCATTATCTGATGTGTGTAATTATTTCCAAGTTCAATGGCTGATTCTCCTTTCTGCCTTAAGGTCCAGGGAGTGGCTTTTT
>NDGM011115587.1:0-18814 GCA_002564305.1 Octomys mimax
CGCACTGCTCAGCGCCCAAGGGGCCTGGGCCCTGCTGTGTCCCCAGGGTCAAGACCGGGCCGTGAGCCGGGCCACCTGGTGCTCTGTCCGTACTAGAGACGCTCTGGGGTTCAGGGACATCCTCATGGGTTGGGGGCGCTGCCCCACCTGTGCTCGGGGATTCCCGCCGGGAAGGAGCAGACACCCAGCTGGGTAGAGGGACCCAGTCCTGGGCATAGCCGCCCGGGGTGGGGGACACGCCTGAAAACTGGGGACCCTCGCTGGGGCTTGGGGCCGTCCGCGGACATCTGTATCGCAGCCCCCGCGCGGCCCCAGACCCTAGTTGGTTTAGCGACCTCGGAGACAGACAGCAGTGCAGCTTCTAAAGGAAACAGGAAGGCCCGCCAACGGCAGCCCGGGGACGCCAGGAGCCCCGCGGCACTCACCGTGCACCCGCGTCGCGTCCACAGCGTCCCGCGCCCGTCGCCCGACCGCCCAGCTCCGGCCCCGCCCAGCCAGGCGGCAATCCCGCCCCTACGCTGTTATTGGCCGCGCTGAGCAGCTCCAGGCGCCCATTGGTCGGTGCACCTGCCCGCCTCTCGGCCGTGTCCCGCCCCCGCGTCCGCGCATTCCTCCGAGGCCACGTGGCCGCCCGCGCCCCCCCTCTGCCCAACGCCCGGTACCGCTGCGCACGCGTGGGAGGGGGCGTCGCGGGCCTGGCCCTGGAGCGGGCGGAAGGGACTGCCCGCCAACTCCGGGGACGTCCGCCTGCCGCGCCCTCCCCGGCTGAGCCCTGCGGCGGGAGCGGTTGCCCGAGCATCCGCCCTCCGCGCCGCCGACCAGTGCCTTGCCAGGCGTCCTTCAGCCTCCGCTGCGGAGCAGGGCGAGAGAAGCCGCAGACCGCGGCCAGGGACAACCGTCCCGGCCTGCTGTGGGCTCGGCCCCACTGACCCCGCCGCGCTTGGGCTCTAATGCCTCGAAGCGGCCACACTGCGTGAACCTGCTGTGAAAACCCTCGCAGGTGCCTGCCCTTCGGGTGGAATTCTTTCCCCCGGGCATGCATTGGCATTATAACTTTAAAAAGAAAGCAAACTATCCGAACTCCTGCTGCAGGAAAGAGCGGAGACAAAAGCATTCTTAATCAAAGGACCGCTGAAGACTGCCAGATGCGCAGGTCCTCTCACAGGCAGGCAGCGAATGGGGTGGGCGCAGAAAGCAGATCCCCGTGTCTGACCCCAGCAGACCTCTCCAGTATGTAGAAGTCAGCCGGTCCGGGAACGAGAGCTGCCGGCGCACCCCCAGGCCCTCACCCACTCAGCGGAGTGCAGAGAGCCCCTAGCATCCTGGATGTCACAAATTACTCTGAGCCTGCGCCATGCCCAACGGTGTTGTGCTATGCCCTCGCAGCTGTGCTCTAAAAACCCTAACGGAAAGACTAGAGTGAGGCGGAGCTGCGGGAGGCACAGACCTTCCGTGATAAATGCCATCATTACCCACACCTATGCAGTACCGATAAAGTCTGATTGGAAACTGTCAAAGACTTTAATGGTTAGAAATACAGTGACACGTGGTCCTGCTTGTTAGTAACGTTTGTTCATTTCGTAGGAATGGACAAATCATTCCTTAATACTGGAAGGACCTATCTTACAGCACATTCTGAAAATACATTAGTGGGATGAACTGAAAAGGCATTTCCTTCTCCGCACCTCAGATTAGAAAGTTCGTTCCAGTTTTCCGTTCCTAGGTTCTTCGAGTCCCTTGTCCAAGGCCTTCCGCGGCCTGATGAGCAGCCCTGGTCACCAGAGCTGAGCTGCTCAGCCGCATTAGTGCTGGCCCCCCAACACAAGGATGCCCTGATGCGGGGGCAGAGGGAAGGGCACCGTGGCAGTCCGCAGTCCAATGCTCAGAGCCACGCTCTGCGCTGGGCAGGGCCTGGGGCAGAGAAGGCCTCAGGGACTGCTGCCGCACATCTGCCCTGGGGCTCTGCAGAGGTGGGAAAGTTGGGATTTTCCCCTATGATTCCCTCTGTGATCTATGAGTTATTAGGGAACTAGGTTTCATTATCAAATGTTTAGGGATTTTCCATTTTTCATTAGAAATAAAGTTTAGTTTCACCGTGACCCAAGAATATGCTCTATATGGTTTTAGTCCTTTAAATCTGCCAAGATGCACTTCGTGGTCTATTTGGGTAAACGGTCTCCAGCCAGTCACTGATGAAATGGTGGGTCCACCAAGAGGTCACCCACATCCCTGAGCTGAGTGTCTCTGATGCTGGCTCCCTCAGCCCCTGAGTGGGTTTATATCCTCAGGCCATCCAGCTCTAAGCAACTGCTGCTCGTCTAATCAGCCACACACAAGAAAAACAAGACACACGAGACGAGAGGTGGGAAACAAACCATTCACAATGTGGAAGACCCAAAGTCATCTACAAGCGAACTATTATAATTAAAAATGGAATTCAGGAGTTTGAGGGGAATCATAGACATAACTGTCAAAAGTAAACTAAAATTGTGAAAGAAAATTAAAAAGATCAGACTGGTGTTCGGGTAGCCACAGCACACTGACTGCTTGGAAATGGTGGAATGTCTTCACCAAAATGAAAAGCTCTGCAAGCAGCGTCCCAGGTGGGGTCAGTCCACCGTGCTGTGCTGAGGCCAGGCTGCGCAGCCTCTTAGGTTGGCACTTGGCAGTGCAGAGAACCTATCTCGGCAGGCGCATGCTGGAGGAGGCGGGGCCTGCCCAGAGGACCCTGCAAGAATGCATTTGTAACAGTCCAAGCAGTGCAGGACGGCTCCAGTGGTTGAGAACCAAAACCCACCAGGTTCATTGCAGTGAAGGCCTTCGGAGCAACAGTGCAGCTCAGGGTGAGAGGGACTGTGGTCACACTACCAGCAGTGGCAATGTGTCATATGTGGCAAATGGGATCCCAGGATAAGCTATGCTAACCTCTTACCCAAGGAACTGCACAAGGTCTGCTTTCAGGAGAATGACTGAGAAATGGCAGATTGGGAGCACGATGAAAATGATTCGGGATACAAGCACTCTGTACAGTCGCTGTGTTCCTTTGTAAGCTTATTAGGCTGAGCACGAGAGTAGGGTGCTTCAGCAGGCATGTGTTACCACTGGGTCTGAGTGTGCCTCCTGACGTTCATATGCTGAAGCTCAATAGCTGATGTGCTAGCCAGCTCCTGAGGCTGGGCCCGAGCCTTACAGCTCAGCTTAAGGAAGGAGAGGCTTATTTGGCTCATGGTTTCAGGACCTCTGGTTCATGGTCAGGTGGCTTCACACAGAAACAGTGGGGCAGAAGGGCGTGGTGGACGGACGGCTGCCTGCCAAGCCTGGGTCAGCCAGACTCCTAGAGAAAAGTGAGGTGGCAGGAGCCAGGAACTAGAGCACACCCTCCCGGGTGCCTGCCTCCAGGCAGGCTGCGCCTCCCAGCAGTACGTTTACCTGTGACCTCACTGAGGGGTGAATCCGCTGGGCATGCAGAAATCCAGGATCCCCTGAGCACGTGAGACTTTGGGGATCATTGTTTGTCTAAACCAGAAGAGCAGGTGTGACGGCTGTGAAGAGGAGATGTCAGCTGTGTGTGAAAGTGTACACTACAATCCCAGCACTCCAGGAAGCTAAGGTAGGAGGATGGCAAATTTGACAATTAGGCAGACCCTGTCTCAAAATATAAAGAGGACAGGAACACAGCTCAGTGCGAAGGCCCTGGTTCACTCCTCAATGTCACAAAAGACAGGTGATGTCTTTAGGAGGTGCTTCCCTCATGAGGGCCTCCCATGAGTGGGGTTCACACCCCCCCACTCGAGCACCTCCCACCCTTTTTGGCCTCTGGCCTTCCATCTTTCCTGCCACAAGATGAGGATATGGCCCACAAGTTACCATCTAGAGACAGAGGGACCTCTTGGGATGTGGCCAGTCTGCTGTGACCCCATGTGAAGAACACATGGGGCTATCAATAAAGAGAGGTTTCTATGTTGGGCTGTTGGTGCTTCAGACATTCATCTTTACCAGCTGCATGTGAGCTCCGTGCATGGTGAGGAGGTGGTCATGCCCCCATCCAGGTGACTGGGAGGCAGGCAAAGTGCAGGGTGCCTTGCTGGCTCTGGTGCCCTTCCCGCATGGCCTGGGGAGGGACTCGCCTGTCACAGGCACTGGTGTGCCAGGCTCACCTCAGCCTGTGTCAGGCTAGTGTGGGAGGGACTTCAGGCACATAGCACTGGTAGTGGGCATCCTGGTTGGGGCGGGGGCAGGAGAGCTGGGAGAGCCACCAGGGCACGGCTGGCACTGAGCACAGGGCAGCAGATGCTCAGCGCATCCCCAGGCTTTACACACAGCTGTGCCAAGGCAAACAACAGCGGCCAAATAAATGCCACCAAGCCAGCCGGACAGCTCCTGCAGGGCAGCAGTGCCATGGCAGGGCAGGGTCACTGGTGCCGAAGGGACATGTTCCCATCCTGCCAAGCCTTGTGCAGATCGTAGAGTTCTCCAGCTCCCATGATAGCAGTGCCTTCTGGTCAGAAACCTTGCTAGCACTCTGGACAGAGACTGGGGTCACCGTGAGCAGCCCTGCCACAACAGGACAGGACAGGGCAGAGGGTGACCAGTGAGACCTCCAGGCCACGCCCTCATGGCTCTGGGGGTGCAGGACCAGCAGCTGTCTGAGCGGGTGATGTCACGGGCAAACTCACAGCAGTCTGGGAGCCAGCTTCCTGGTGAGGCCACAGGTCTCCCGGCTGTCCTTGCCCAGGCCAATGACCACACAGCCAAGCTACTGCCTCCCTCCTGGGTTTGCAGAGGTGTCCCGTCCCTGCCTTGCCACGGTGGGGAGAGTCCTTGGGCACTGCAGGAGGGGGGCTGAGCAGCTCTCTTGGGCTGAGCTCTGCGTCCCTGAGTCCAGCCAGCGCTGCTCATCCAGGGGACAGGCCTGGCACTGGAGCCGGAGCAGCACACCCATCCCCTCAGAGGCCTTTGGAGGAGCTCTGGGCCCTCCACATCACCCCCCAGCCTCTTCGATGGGCGGATCCCGAACAGAACAGAGGGGCAGGTGAAAGGGTACAGCAGAGACCGGGCCGGCTCCCTGTGCTCTCAGAAGGACCCTGTGGTCTGAGGAGAGGAGGACACAGCCCCCAGGAGGAGCAGTGATGCTTTGTTTCCAGAGCTCTGGCTATAGCTGAGCCTGTCTGCTGCAGCTCTGCACGGCGGGGCGGCCAATATTTGGGCAAGAGGAGGGAGGGCTCCTACCCCCAGGGCACTGGCCAAGCCTGAGGCTTCCCTCTGGCTACTCCTGTCCATTCAGCCCCAGTCTCTGCCCAGCAGCCATAGTGGGCAGCTGGAGCAGGACAGAGGCCAGTGAAGGAGGGGCCGCCACCTGATGGCTCTGGGGTGGGAGCAGAGTGGACGGAGCCTGCACCCCTCGGGAACGTGCTCCCCACCACCAGCACGGCCTTGCTGTCTGTCCCAGCCCCTGGCTCCAAAGGCCCAGTGATGTCCTGGGCATGACACCACACTCCCAGCATGGGTGGCTGCTCAGTGGGCACCAGGCCACCGCACACGTGCAGCTGGCCCTCTAGGGCACATGGGGCCTTTGGGCAGTGCCCAGGACTCAGGTGGCCTGAGGTTGCTGGTACCAGGTGGACAAGGAGGGGAGCAGGATGATGAGAGGCGGCTGGCAGAGTCTGAGCTTGCTGGGAAGGCAGGCAGGCCCACGCCTCCCACACAGTGCTGGCATCCCCCAGCAGAGACCAGGCTGCGCAGGGCGTCCTGACACGGGACCTCCAGGTGGCCAGAGATACACCTTGGTTCATTACGCGCAATGCTCGCCATGAGCTCCTCAGTGCACCACAGCTTGAGAGAGCCTCTGGGTGCGGGGTGCCTCACAGGCCCCTGGGCCTTGCAGGGGCTGAGATCTGACCTCAGCAGGGCAGCACAGGCAAGCACCTGCACTCACTGTGAGGTTTAGTGGCGCCTTTATTTAGGCAGGAATAGTCACAATAAAAATAATAAATTTCACTAGCATATTTGAAGAGCGATTGAAGCTTTCTGATTGTTAGTCACTTTACAAAACACATATTTCAGAACATGATGTTGTATACTCTGAATGTAGAGGGTTTGTCAGGCTATGCAATTAAAATATTTTTAAAATGTTTGAAAAAATAGCGAAATAGGAAAAATACTTCCTTTCAGGAGCACCATATATTGGGCCAGGGAGGTGGCCCAGTGGTCTAAGTGCCTGCCTGGCAAGTACAAGGGCCTGGCTTTGATCAGGCTGTGCCAGCCCCAAAACCAGGCTTGGTGGTGCACGCCTGCAATCCCAGGGCTGGGGAAGCTGAGACGGGGATCACTGTGAGTTCGAGCTGCACAGCAGGACCCTGTGCCAAATACATACATAAATAAATATTTTTAAATAGAGAACCGCATATTGCACATTGTCCTTGCTTAGTTGTTTTAAATGTTCACATTTTATTGGACATCAAGCTGACACACAGGAAATCATGGCCATAAGCCCTCCTAAGTTGTCACTCAGCCCACCGCCCACCTGGGGAACAGTATGGCCTGCTGCGCAGGACCCGGACCACAGGGACCTCCATCTACAGGGAAGGCATGGGGCTCCCAGGCGCCCGCTGCCTCCTCTCCTGCACCTGCTGCCAGCCCAGCTCGCCCTCAGCACGTGCCTGCCAGGCAGCTCCTGGAACCAGACCTGCTCAGATATTGGGGTGAGAATCATGGGGTAATTTACTGATTAATCTCAGATTTCGCCTGCAACAAGAACAGGAGGTGCTGCAGTCAAGATGTCAATTTTAGCAACAGAACCAAGCAGAAACCCCAACAGGGGCTCAGAGAACCCTGGTTCAGTGTGGCACAGAGGACAGCAGCAGCTCATGTCCACTCCCTCCTCAAACCCATGTTGTGAGGTAGAGCAAAGAGTGCCAAGCAGAGGGCCGTGGTGAAGTCCAGAGGGACAGGCCGGCGGGGGACAGGCCAGTGGGCAGCCACACCCTGGAGGGTGCTCTAGAAGGCAAGGGGTGACGTGTGGCACATGGGGACCCCTCTGCCCAGGGGACCTGGGCATAGGACAGTGAGGAACAGCAGGTGCAGGGTGGATGGTAGCCACAGCCACACCCACACCTAGGCTGGGGCTCCTTCTTGGCTTGCAAATATGCATACAAGTGACTCGCAGCTCTGTCCGAGAGAGGGGAAACGTTCGGGCTCTGCGAGCACCGCTGGCCTTGGAAACCTGTGATCTCACTCTGCAGCACAGCGGCAAGGCCGCCACACATCGGTCCCTGCCCGCACCTCACATCTGCACTCTGGGGTCAGAGTCACCCAAGGGGCAGGGCTGGAGCGGCCTGCAGTGCCTGTGATTTGGAGCTGGCCAGGCAACCTGGTGGGGAGGGGTGCATGGAAGGGTGAGGAGACGCTGCTCACTGGGAAGGGCAGGCCAGGCGCAGGGCTGAGCCCCTTCCCAGCTAATTACAGGTGTGGTTGCGGTGAGTGGGCAGAGCTGGTCTCATAGCTCCGTCCCATCCTCCACGGTGGTAACTGCGGCTGTCCTTGTAGGAATAGCAGACAGCCTGTCTAGAGTGAGCACCACAGCATTCAGGTTGTCTGAGGGCCCCAAGACCAGAGACATGGCAGGTCCTGGGAACCTCGGTGACCAGCGGCCTCTGACCCAGTGGCCTCACCTGGTTCATCAATGAGTTCCACAGTGATGCCAAGACGCTGTGAATGCTGAGTGCAGGGCTGGAGTGGTGCTCCCTGGGGAGTACCCGTGAGCCATGCAGCAGGTCCTGGTGCGATCTCTCACACTGCCTAGTTCATTAAAAATTCAAAAATGCAGGGCACATGCCAGAGGTCAGGTCTGTGGCCTCGGGGAAGGGCAGGGTGAGGGCACAGTGAGAACAGGCAGTGCAGGAGGGAGGCCCGTAGGTGGCCAGGACACCAACGCTGCCCACTGCCCGGCATTCGTTGAGGATGGGAGAGAGAGGGCCTCGCTCCACTGCATCACAGAGGGCTAGCTGTTAGGAGGTGGGCAGGGCAGGCAGCAGCATCTGCCTTACACGTTGGCTCCAACCCCTGGCCTGCTGGGAGCCAGGCGCACGGCAGGTGGGTGGGAAGGACAAGCAGGGCTTCGTCTCTGTCCATGGCTGCCCCTGCTCCCCTGGGCTGGGGGCACTGTCTGATTCCATTCTCTGTGGGCACGAGCCCTACTGTGAGCTGCACACAGCAGCAGCCAGGCTGCCTGCTCCTTCTAATCTGCTGCCTGAGGTCCGTGGCAGTGATGGGCAGACATCAGCCACGAGGTCTGACTGCAGTGACCACAATAAATCAATCCACTGAAGACTCGTAAGAAGCCCACCAGTGAGTGCGAGGGACAGCAACACCGGGGGCAGGGTTTGTTGGCCAGTGGGTGGAGGCCTTGGGCTGTGCAGCTGCGTTCAGTCTGTACTGACCACACTGAACCGCTGACACCGGGTGAGTCTGCGTGCAGCCACCCACCACCTGTGGTGAACAGATGGCACCCTCGCTGCAGCTGGCGGCTGACAGCTGTCCAATGTTGGCCATCGCCGCCCAGACTAATGCCAGCCAAATGCCACTGGCCAGCTGCTTTGAAAAGGGGGGAGATCCAACAAAGAGATGGTAGGAGTGCCTGAGATGCCCCCCCAAAAGGCTGCATGTAAAATACTAGAGGCCTAATGAAATTACAGGGTCCACGTGACTGGCGACCCACGATCTCCAAGCCCGCTTTGTACACGTGCTGACCAGTGACAAGTGGTGACACTGCTTACACAGAGACCAAACACCTTGCACTAAAAGCTAAAACTTTGGAGTTTATCAAAAGCAAAAATGTGACCATGAAGCACAGAAGCAACAACTGCGGGCCTGCAGGCCACTGTTCACCCCATGCGGCAGCGGCAGCGGCAGCCTCGGCGGCTCACAGCACTGCTGCAGCCATGGAGCCCCTTACCACGGGTGGAGTGACCTGCCTGCCTGCTGCTGAGGACCCTTCTGGGAACTTGCCCATGGCATGGGCTCCCTTCTCGACTAGCACTAGAGCTAGACGGTGCACCAAGGGACACATCATGGGCTGAGAGTTGACAGAGGCTGATGGCAAGGTGGCGACGCTTGTTCTGCACATTTTCCAGGAGGCTGTGTACAAGGATGTGGTGTGTGGACTGCGTGGCCAACATTGCCACTGCACAGCCGTTCAAGTCTTTGAATGTCTACATTTCACAAAAACTGACTGGTTGTTGGTGTGGGTACATCCCGGACACAGCAGCTGCCATGACCGGAGCTTTCTGGTTTGACTGCGCAGGTGAAGAAGGGTGCTCCTGTGAGTCCACACCCTGTGTCAGCCAGAGAGAATGGCTAGCTGGAAAGTGTCACCTAACTTCATGTTCTGCAGGTGCGATTCTCGACCACAGACTCGGGGCTGGTCACATAGCATATGAGGAGCTGGATGCGGAGCATGTGCAGAGGTAGAGCAGCAGAAGGGCTTGAGCTAGGAGAGCTGCTCCCAAGGTGACCTTCAGAAAGAGCGTCACTGTGGGCAGCACATTTCTGTGACACAGAGTGGGTCGCAAGCCTTGCTCACCTCTGCGCGCAGCGTGTCACTTCAGGGCACAGTAACAGCCGTGTCCAAGTCAGCAGGTGCAGCGGCTTCATTCAAGGCCAAACTGGAGCTGCTGGGGCAGTGAGTGGCGGTGGGCTCTTCGACACGTCAGGCAGCAGCGAGATTCTAATGGCCGGAGGCATCTTTCTCTCACTGGGCACTGTGGCCTGACTGGCTTTCATTAGGGTCCCAACAGAAGGACAGGTCCATGACACGCTGTGAACAAGGCCCGTGGGCCCTTCTGTCCATGCCAGAGGAAAATCACCTGTGACAACTTCGGGTCCCCATCTGTCGTGGACCGAGTTAGAGCTGAATATCCTGAGATGGCCATCGAGGCGCTGACAGGCTGCTCCCATTCCTCAACCCTATTTTTGTGAGGTGGGGTTTTCTGCAGAGACAGCAACCAAAATGAGATTGCTGAGCGCACTGGATTTAGCAATGCTCTTAGGGCCGCTGTCCCCCATCACCCCAGATGGGACCCTCCAGCCATGGGAGACTCAGCTCAGGGGTCCACGGGCCCTGCCTCCAGGACAGCTTTAATTGCTTCGCTACACATCACAGTGAATAACAATGGAAATGCAGTGCGCAGCAACTGCCGTGCACGTGAATTATCCTGAGCCCCACCAACGCCAGCGTAGATAAACTATCTTCCAGAAAACTGCCTCCTGGTGCCAGAAAGGTCGGGAACTGCCTGCGGGGACTGTGAAAGAGTTGCTGAGTGACCGCAGGCGCCTCGAGGGCTCCAGGGTGGGTGGTGCCGAGTGCAGAGACATCTGCCTGCCTGTAGGGGCACGTGGAGGAGCGTGTGGATATGTGGAAAGGTGGCGTAGGGACACGTGGTGTTCCAAGGCGTGGGCAGCGAGCTTGGGAGGACAGGGCCTCCCATGGCATCTGTGCCTCTCCATCCCCAGGTAGCTGAGCCCCTGACAGTGCTCATGTTTTGTTTTGTTTTTTTAAAGAAGGAAAGGTTTATTTAGCTCACAGTTAGTGGAGGTTTCAGTCCATACTCAGCTGGCTCCAAGGCAGAGTGTCATGTGGCAGAGGGTACTAGTT
The DNA here is from genome assembly GCA_002564305.1 of Octomys mimax. Taxonomy (NCBI): domain Eukaryota; kingdom Metazoa; phylum Chordata; class Mammalia; order Rodentia; family Octodontidae; genus Octomys; species Octomys mimax. The sequence continues at coordinate 10,652 of NDGM011115587.1, forward strand.
CACGGCAGCAGAAGACAGCAAAACAGCAAGAGCAAATGAGAACAACAGCCACAACGGCAGCAGGGAGCGAGTCTGTCTCCCAGAGCTCTCATGTTTTTTAGTTTGATGTGCTCCGCTGGTGTCTGATGGGCTGTGAGCGTGACATGTGCTCTCCGTAGGAGGGACAAAGACCTCAGGAGCTCCAGCCCCTCCTGGGTACCACCAGGAATCTGCAAAGCTCTGACCCTCACCGTGCGACTGTGGATCCTGTGGGTGCAGCACCCTGCGCCCCAGCAAGCCATCTCCACTGCTGCGGCCCCGCCCAGATGTCCCCAAGTGTCCCCAGGGCTGCTTACACGTGGTGCTGGGAGGGCCCACACCCCGCACGGGTGGAGAGGACCCTAGGTGAGCCCAGAGCATGCAGGTGAGCCCCAGAGGAACAGCATCGGCATTTTTATAAATCGCTGGGGATTTTGGCGTTATTCTATTTATTGCCTGTTGTAGCAAATCTCTCAATGTGAGCGAAATCTTGGTGGATATTCAAAACACCGTACTGCATATATTTTATTTGTCCTTATTTCATCTTTTGAGCAGACCTCAGGTTCCCAGAACACACAGGGGAAGCTGCAGAGCTACACTGTGCCCCTCTACCCCGCGCAGCACCTCCCAAGCCGTGGGTTTGTCAGGTGGACTTGCGGCAACTCGGCATCAGCACCCACAGGCCACAGGCCACACGAGGGCTTGCTTGGTCTGGGCAGGGACACTAAGCATATATTTTTAAAAACTGTGGCCAAATGCACATAGGTTTGATTATGTGACCATTTTCAGGGGCACAGCTCGGTGGCATCATGCTCAGTGGCATCGTGCACTGTGCTGTGTAGTTGTCACCCCGTCCAAACCGAGAGAACACCCAACTCCAGGACCTTCCGTAAGTGGAGCCTGGCAGTGTCTTCCCCTGTGACAGGCTTATCTTGCTTAGTGATGGGCTCAGGTCCATGTGACAGGCTCAGAATGTGCCTCCTTTTCCAGGCTGTGTGACCGTGACCGTCCTGTGGTACAGATATGTTTTCTGGTCACCCACGAAAGGACATGGTGGCTTCCACCTCGCAGCCACTGTAAGCTCTGAGCTCCTTTAAGACCTTCTTGTAGTTTTTTAGGTACTCACCATTGGCCTGGATTTGCATGGTTCAGATTCACAGAATTAACCAAATGCAAATTGGAAACATTTGTTAAAAAAAAGAAAAGAACCACACAGAGCTGCTTCCTTGTGGCTACCCCCAAGTGACACAGTGTAACAACCGTGTACACAACATTCCCATTGTCTCCAGAAGTGTTTACAGTGTCTGGAGGAGGCCTGTGGGTCCCCTGCCAGTACCAGGCCACTTCATGTCACCGCACGCACCCACGGTGAGTTGAATTCTGAGGTGGTGCTATGTGTCTGCTCAGCGGTCACAAACCAGCGCAGGCCAGGGTCTCAGGGCCCCGTGTAATCCAAGCCCAAGTGTTGGCCTGGCCCAATTGAAGAGGGCCACCTCCTGCAGGGCCCACATCACGGGAGGCCGGGTGACTGCCCTTCTGATGAGGACCTGTTCATGGTGCCACAGACATCAGTGTGCAGCTGGCCCAGTGCTGGGGGGCTCAGGCTGGCTGTGCCCAGGCTCTTGTGCCCAGCACTGGTCCTCGTGAGGCAGGAGCTCCACTGCCATCTTGCTGCACCCGCCATGACTGGTGGACCCTGGTGCTGCTCACCAGGGACAGGATGGCGTGAGGATGGCGCTCGGAGACCAAGGCTCTTGGGGGCATGAGTACCTCAACAGTGGGCCTTCTACCCACTTTTGGCGCACCCCTAGAACACCAGGATGCCAGCCACATGCAGAGGAACATGGGCTAGAGAAGGGGTCACCCTGTGACCATCTGGAGCATTGCCTACTCCCATGAGCTCACAGCCGCGGCACCTGGGAAGGGCCAGCGAGAGGGCGTGGACCCAAGCACACGGGGTGTTCTGCTGGCCCTCTTGGCCTCCCAGAGTCACTCTGATGGGGGGTAGTCCTCATGTGGGGGGAGGCAACACCCGCGTCCTGGGTGAAGTGCACATCACCAAGAAGGGGCTGCTGGGCCAGGCTCCGGGGTTGATGCCCAAGAAAGACCCTGTTACAGGGCTCTCCGTCTACACCCACCTGGCTCCAGGCCAGCCCTGGCACTTGCTCGCAGCCTGGGTGGCAGGGGGCTGCTCCTGGGCAAGCAGCAGGGTCTCGAGGAGCCAGAGCAGGCTGGGCCCAGAGACATAGCTGCTAACCACATGAATGAGACTCCCTGAGCCCTGGCAGGGAGACGGGCCTGGAGGAAAATGCCCAAGCCAGAGTGTGAACTGTGGACCGCAAAGCACAGTGCCACCCAGGCTATCCAGACGACACACAGGGATGTGGAGTGGGGAGGGAGAAACATGGCAGAGAGCGCCAAGGGGCAGTGAGGGAGAGCGAGGGGCAGTGAGCAGCCAGCAGTTTCAACAAATGTAACAGAATGTGAAACTTGATGAATCTGGGTCAGGAGTATGTGGGAGATGGTGTGGTTTTCGTTTTTAGCTCCTGACCTTTCCCGATTAGCCCAAGTTGGGCCTGGTGATGCGTGCCTACAATCCTGGCCATTCCGGAGGCTGACACAGGAGGATAAGTTCAAGGCCAGTCTGGTCTCTGCTCTGTCTCAAAAAGAAGTAAGATCCTTTTCAAATAAAAAGATACAAATGTAACAGAATAATTCAGTCCAAACAAGAAGGCTCCCTGGGCCTTGGCTCCTGAGCTGGCTCCTTGGCTCGGCCTAGGGACACGCTCCACCGACACAAGTCACCGACATGGACAACAGGTTATTTGTGCTGACTGCACAGCCAAACGCGGGACACGGTCGGGCTACGGTTCATGCGGCCCCAGAGCACAACGCAGCCCTTTCAGGGTAGCACTGCCCTGTCTTTGAGCTCCGCCCTGGTCTCCTGCCCCTTGGTGACAGGGCCAGGCTCCTTTCCAGCATGCAGGAAGTAGGAAGCGGGGGACGCTGCCCTCCAGGACGAGCTATCTGTCCGGAAGGCGTCCTCCTCGCAGCCTCCCAGGCTGTGGGCCAGCACAGGATGTGCAGCGAGGACTGCAGGCAGCCAGGAAACACTGTGAGCAACCTGCCTGGGGTCGCAGTGTCCCTGGACCAGCTCCAAATCACAACACAAGCTCACCGCAGTGAGCCTTGGCCCACAGGTGATACGTGCAGCCCGAGAGCAGGCATGGCACGCCACCTGCACAGGCCTTCCCGTGGCACAGACCTGTCCTCCCTGTTTGTCCTTCTGGAAGCAGTCACCCAGTGGACTAAATGTGCTGAGAAACTCCCAGGGCAGAAGCTGTGGCTGAACTGTGCTGTGTTCCGACTGGGGTCTTGTATGTCACATAGTATTTTTCAAAATAACACAGAAATTACCAGAAACGTTTCACAGGATTGTAAGTTTTCTGTACAAACTTCTGGCAGGGACTTTTCAGACCATAAGACCTGGCAGTTAGTAACTTTCAGTAATAACTGAAGACTTTAATTTGGGTTACATTTTGGGATCTTGTCTGGGTTGGAAATGCTGGTATGAAACAGTGCGGGAACAGGGACCTTACAGCTGCAGCAGGCCGGCTATGGAAAGGAGGCTGCCAGATGTATAGTGTGGTGACGAGCGAAAAGAGATGTGCACACATCCCGGGTGCAGCCGCTGAGCTGCAGCCCTCTCCCTGCCTGGAAACGTCCTGGGATGGGTTGGCACCCCGCGGACCCTGGCTGCCTCAGGCACTGAGTGGCTGCACCCCAACGTGGGACTCACTTGGAATGCTGGGGGTGGGTGGAGTCGTCAAAATCATGAAACATTTCTGGATTTGTCACTTCATTACTCTAAGCATGCCTAGGGAAGTCTGTTACTAAGACCATCAAACAGTCCATGCTGGTTACTGAGAAAGGAGGCCTTTGGAAAGAAACATGGAATTAATAAAGTGCAGCAAAATGGTCTCATAGAGGTGGAGGTGGACAGAAACGATTTCTACAGAGGAATAAAGTTGGTTCAGATTCTGCTGACTCTGGGAGAACTGAGAGGGCAGGACCGAGAGTGCTGAGCAGTCTTCAGGCGTGGTGCCAGCTGCCTCCCACCACACCCTCCGTGCAGGCCCTCGGCCACAGGGAACCCACAGAGGCACTGAGGACACAGGGAACAGGGCCTCGGCAAGAAACCAGCTAAGTCCAGGGCAGCCTAGTGGTGTGTCCTGGGGGCAGCAGCTTCCTGTACCAGCCGAAGCCCGGCCACCCTGCCTGGCCCCCTGGGACACCGAGGCAGAGGCAGAGGCAGAGGCAGTGTGACCGCATCCTTCCTGCAGGGCTTGGCACCCCTCTTGGTCTTCTGTGACATGACCCCAGGCCACCACAGTCCACTGTCCACTGAGCAGGTGCCATGCAAATCCAGGACTGAGGCCGACACCACCCGAGTGGTGGCTCTTGTGGGGACCAGTGCAGGCTATGCCCAGGTCTGGTGCTGGAGTCCAATGTGCCCCCCAAAGGTCCCATGGTGCAGTCACTGTCCAGACAGAGTGCCTGGAGGAAGTGTTTGGGCCTCTGCCCTCTCCTGCTCCCTCCACTGAGTGAGGACAGTCTCCCTCCTGCTGGAAGATGGAGCCTCACTACCGCCTGGGTGCTCCTATCATGCAGACCTGCTGGTGTCCAATCTCGGACTTCAGTCCATCTCTGGGCTTCCTCAGGGACGTGCCTGGCCCCCAGCTCCTCACCCGCGCATGTGCTCAGCTGCCTGCCTAGGGGTTGCTGTGTGGTGCGGGCGTCCCCACTTCTGAGCCTCGAGCTCCCCCATGCCCTATGCACGGAGCTGCCGGCAGTGAGACGGGAACTCCCATCCTTTGGTGCTAGGCCTTGTGGATAAGGAAGACTGGGCAGGCCCTGGGCCAGCTGCACTCTAGCACAGGGGTGTGGCTGCCAGCGACAGGGCAGGCCGGCTTCCCGCCCAGTGAAGCGCACTCCGCCCGTTCTGGTCACTTAACCTCCTTGGCTGATTTTGTAAAAACCATGGATACAGGGAGATACTTCCCTACTGAGAGCAAGCACGGGCCAAGGAAGTGCACCACGGCCAACAGCCCACATCCCTGCGACAGGGCATCTCCTACCTTGAGGCCCATCAGCAGGGAGCAGGCAGGTCTGCCAGCCTTCCCAGCATCCCTGGTTCGAAGCAGAGGCTACGCTGACCACAGGGCTCATGTGTGCAGCCCTGTGTAGCATGGTGTGGCGGCTCCTACCTCTCCTGTCCAGATGCAGTCGTAGGCTTGGGGAAGGCATCACCAGCACCACAAGTGACACAGTCTCTCACCTGATGTTGCCCCGTAGCCCTCCTGAGAGATGGCAGTGGGAGCCACAGGGCCTCTGCGAGGAGACACGGCCTGGCAGGAAACAGGATGCACGTGTGAGCCTGGGAGGCCCGAGGCCTACCACGTGCAGCTAAAGCTTAGGCTCCAGGCGTCCAGTTCTGACCCCATGAGACTGGCCCTAACAACCTGTATTTCCAAGACAAAAGCTTCTCGGAATGTGAGCAGCGAGGCGAGCTTATTTTAGCAGAGAAGCACACGCAGCCAGGCCCGGTAAGCACCGGTCACTTTATTAAACACCCAGGCAGCCTGCAGCCACTGCAGGCTCCGAGGAACAGGCAGAGCGGCCACGGGGGTGCCTGGAGATAACACTCTCAGCAGAACAATTTCAATACCTTCGTCACTTGAGAAAAACGGGAATTATTGTCTTGAGCTAAACACGACCAGTGCAGTGAACGCAGGCACTGGGCATCCTCTGAGCCCCTGGAGTCCTACGGCACACAGGAGCCACGCTGTGCACTTTCGGAGGCAATGAGCATGTCTCCTTAAACACTTACTCAGAGGTGCTTCTGAAGAAGCGAGTTCCAACTACTACTGTCCGCTCGGGCTAAGGGGCATCTGATCGGCCCGCCGCACCGCCTGTTAGTGTGCTAATCTGGCCAGGGCACCGCATGGGAGGACAGCACGTGGGACGCCCTTAGAATCCTGTTGTGGGGGCTGCCAGATCTGTTGAGGGCCCAGCACTACAGGTTTCTGGGCCCAGGGCCACCCAAGCATGCAGCGACACACCCCTTACTACCCAGCCTTGAAATCAGCAAAAACTCCCACAGGAGGTCAGGGGCTCCTTCGCCATTCCAAACGGCTCTTGCCTCTGGACCAATCTACAGCCTGGTTAGTGGACACATTATTTTGTCAACAAGAAATAAAGTTCCAATTTAAAAATTCTCACTGATTTATAAGGTTTTGAGCTGGTGCCTTGTTGGCACGTGGGCACTCCAGGGCGCTCTGCTGTGGGCGGGGCCCCACAGGGACATCTTTAGGCCTCCTGACACTAGACGGCGCTGTGGCAACCTGGCTTTAAAACTCCAGGTCTGGCTTCAGCAAGGGCTAGGAAATCACCCAGCTTTCTTAAGCCCATTCCTTCCCTCAGAGAAGGTGACTTCAGAACGAGGCAGAGTACGTTTGTGCCAAAGAAGGGCACGAGGGACCCGACCGCGACCCCACAGCACGTGGGCTGAGCTGCACAGACTGCCATGTCCTCGGCCCCCAGCCGCTGCCGGCGTGCCTGCCACGGCCATCTGACTGCTTTCCTGACGCCAGGCACGCCCAGGGCAGCCAGGCCAGGCAGCGAGCATGGTGCCAAGGCCCGCATCCTCAGCAAGGGTCAGGACCCTAGGTACACGCCGTGGCCACTTCACGTGAACACTCATGAAGAGAGAGCACGGTTCAGCGGGCGTCACGTCTGCCTGGCCACGGCCACGGCCTCTAAGGCCTCTTCTTCTGCAGCTCCTGGCCACTGGGCCTGCCCGCTGTGGCTTCAGGCTGTGCGAAGTTCCAGTCCACCGGAACGAGGAGCTGCTGTGTCTTCTTGTGGGTCCAGTACGGGTTCAGGAGCAGAGTGAGCAGGGCAAGCCCGGTGAGGAACAGGGCCAGATGAGGTGGGTACAGGCTGTGGACCAGGCCGTCCCAGTGCCGGAAGCACACCCACCACATGTGGTAGGTGAGGACCATGCGGCAGTGGAACATGTGCACCATCAGCCATTGGTTGGCCTTCCAGAGCAGCGTCTCGGACCAGCCGGCCTGAGGATGACACAGATGAAGCAGTCAGTGTGGGAGCCCCGCCACCCTCCTGTGTGTGGCACTGACCCTCTCGTGGAGCACAGGCCGCCCGCACGTGGCTTTCCAGGTTCTCTGCACATGAACCTCATCTCAGATGGGGCCCAGACTGCAGAGGGACCCTGAAGGCAGCTCCCTCTCTGCTTGCTCTTCTCGCCTTCTCCCGGAAGCAGAGGCCGGGCCTTTCCTCATCTCCACCGTGCACACGCAGCACCTAGGCTCTCTCTAGCCTGCTCCACTGAGACACAGGCCCTGAGAGCAGACCCTCTTCACATGAAAGCAGGTCTACGCTAAATCCTTCACCACGGTCGCTCCGTACACAGGCCAAAGGACCTGCCTTAAGTACCACTACACTTCAGGAAACAAGTCAGCAGTAAAGCTGCACAGGCACCCAGTGCATGGGACCAGGTGCACACCGGAGTCCCGGCGGCTTCCTGGACCAGCCTGTTTCCTCTGATCACCACCCAAGCTGCAGGCCACAGGCAGATCCTTCCCAGTATCACAAACAGCTAGGTTAGACAAAAATTAACAGGACTCGGAGCAGCACACAAGACGAAGCCCATCTAAACTGTGGCTGGACACCAACTGGAAGACAGCCAGGTCTGAAGCGCCCCCAGGGGGACAATGCAAGCAGGAACACCTGGTTCAGGAAGCCCAGATAAGCATCAGGTGCACAGGTGGGGGGCCAGGACGCCTGACCCAGACACCCATCCCTTGCCCATTTCCTCCTCAGAAGCAGATAAACTAAAGTCAGGAAGGCCCACGTAGAGCCTCCCTGCTTCGCTGAGCCGCTGAGCCTGTGACCTCATAGCTGGCCACTGCTTGCCTCAGAGAGGTCTGAGGTGTCATGTTTCATGTATAAAAACCCTAGACCAAGAGCCTTGGTGGCAGCCCACTGTGGGGCCCCCTCCCATCCCTGAGGAGCCTTTCTTACTATTTTTTTTAAAGCTTTTTATTTATTTATGTGTGTGTGTGT
>NDGM011115594.1:0-13300 GCA_002564305.1 Octomys mimax
TCAGGCCCTTGCACTTGCCAGGGAAGCACTTATTCCACTGAGCCATCTCCCTGGCCCCTAAAGCATCATTTCTAAAAGGGCATTGATCAGAGAGAGTGAAAGGCTTCCTTTGGCATAGCAGAACTCATTCAAAGTATTTCTCCTGGCAGTGAGAGCTTTCCATAACAGAACCTCAAGTCAGTGTTCAATGTCTTCACAGATGACCCAAGGTAGTAACAAGGATAAACTCAATTTAACAGAAAAGTTTATGCTATGCTGCTCAATGTGTCTTACTATAAATTTCCTCTACTTAATCTACCCTTGACCTTCAATATTCCTTGTCTGTGTATTTTTCATCTTTCTGTCTTTTCTCACACATACCCTCATTCTTTCCCTGTAGTTCATATAAATATATAAAAATAGGTTCAAGACCCCCAATGACACAAATGTATGTTAGACAAAAGTTCTTTCCCTACTCAATGTCATCCTTCATTGTCTTCTCTCTTCCTCATATGAAATCATATTCTTGAAACACAAGTCTCTTAGGAATTAGTTGCTTTCCAGTGTGCCATACTCTGTGTTAAGCTTTCCCATTTTAAATCACTTGAAACTCTGATACACTGAGAATTCTCAACATGTATGTAGACATGCAAACACCCCCACATACCACATGTTAAATTCACAAATAATGAGTGGCTTACTTAAAAAAAATGATGTCTATTTGGGGTCAAGGATATAGCTGTGGAGTATTAGTCAGCGCTAAATCTGGATAAATGGATACAACTTAGAGATCATACTCTTTTATTTAAAGAGAAATATTTATTTATTTATTTATTTGGTACCAGGTCTTACTACACAGCTGAAACTCATAGTGAGTGTGTGGCACCAGGGATTGAACCCAGGTCCTTGAGCTTGCCAGGCAGCTCAGCTTGCCAGGTGCTTAGAATGTCAAGTTATCTTCCCTGTCCCAAGACCATACTCTTAAGTGAAATAAATCAGACCTATATGTGCAAGCATCATATTATCTCCTTAGTGTGAGAACTTGAAAAAAAATATGGAATCTAAAGGGTATGATAGATACTAGGAAAAGATAATGAATATGTTCGAAAGGAAAGGATTACTGAGTTGAGAAGGACAGGAGAGGGAGTATTATATGTATTATATTATGTATGTATTATATTATAATATGTATATTATATTATGTATATAATATGTATTATATTATAGTATGTATTATAATATTATAATACATAATATTATATAATATAATATGATAATATAAAATATTATATAATATATAAAATTTACTTTATATGCACCCTGTATAAACCTCTGTCTCACAGACATGTAGTGAATGCAATTGTGGATGGTAATAAAGATATGTGGCAGTAAGTATGAGGGACCAGATCTATCAGGAGTATCAGATCCATCTAATGGTGATTGATCTTGTTTTTAAAACAAAAAGGATTTTCTCAAGGTAGAAAAAGGACATTCTACAGAAAACAATTTAAAAATGTACAGAGTGTATGGAAAGTGTGAGAAGCAGTCCTTAGATTACCATGTTTGAGCAGCAATGATAAGATGACAATGACATTTGAGACACAGAAGGATCAAATTCAAGAGGCACAACACCCCCCCCAGTGAGTGACTAGAAAGGAACAACTGAGAGCCATTGTAATATTTTTACTGAAAACTAAAATGATATTTGCAAATGATGAGTAATGGCAGGATGATGTGAGAGAGGAGGGAGGTGTGACAGTGAGATGCTCCAGAACTATAGTGCAGGACCACACTGGGGACATAAAGAAGCCTCAGTAATGAGATTTCTGATATAATACATGCTAGTGCCACTAATGAAGACATAACTTAGGGAGAAGAAGCAGGCTACATGCGGAAAAACTCATGTGTCCAGTGTCATAATCCATGATTTTAAGGGAACTGGTCAGAAGATCACTTGGCTTACCTGTGATTGGAGCACAAAATCAGTACTATGAATACATTCCTCCAAGTCCTCTCTCAATATGTAATCTATTCAAGTGCCAATACCTGTGGTTTATGAACGAGACTAGTTAGATGGAGGAATCGCCTTAGAAATTATATAGTCTCCTTGGAGGACTTTCACTCCCATACTTTATATTAAAACTTCTAGGAAGACTCTCATAGCTGTATTTTTCCTATAATACTTTAAATTTATGTAGCAAAATCATTTTTAATGGTGAAAACAGTAATTCAGCGTGTTTATGTGCATTTGTGTGTGTGTGTGTGTGTGTGTGTGTGTGTGTGTGTTTATAATAGATAAGGTCCGGTTATCTCCAGAGATGTATAGCAGAAAGCAATGTTGCAAATGAATGAAATATAATTTAATAAATGCTGGAGTAGGACCGTATAATTATAAGGGACAATAATTTTGTCAGAAGTGTCATTAATTTTGACTAAAGGGAAATATGGCTTGACATAGCTTCTAATCACTTCACTGTAGCATTTTCGTGCATGCCCAGAACACCTCGATCATATCTACCCCCTCATTGAGCTCCTGGATCCTCACCTCACCCTGAGTCCCTGCTTTTCTCTTTATCTTTTTTTACTTTAATTTTAGATAATGTCCTTAACATATTTCTTGCAATATTTAGTTATGCCACTGGGGAGAGCCCACAGAGGATCAGCATTTCGCCTTGAGGTGTCAGTGGGTGACTGCCTCTCTGACCTTTGAACTTCTAGGAGTACAGGAAGCTCCAGTTCATGTCTGCTGAATATTTTATTTCAAAAAATAAAAGCAATAGAGACATAGAGGGATCAAATTCAGGAGGCACAACACCACCTCAGTGAGTGAGTCCAAAGGAACAACTGAGAGCCATTGTAGTATTTTTACTGAAAACTAAAATGATATTTGCAAATGATGAGTAATGGCAGGATGATGTGAGAGCAGAGGGAGGTGTGACAGTGAGAGGCAAGGAATGATCTGTAGGCTTTGTCTTCTAAGAAGCACTGCAAGACCACTAGGCAACGTGCATCTTCTTGGCTTATAAGCCTGAAGTGACTCATTTTTAAGAAAAACTTCTTAGAGTCTACTGCTTTCTTTTGTAAGTTTCATACACATTTTGCATTATACTCTGTAGTGCAAAGGAGTTTATTGAAGTATGAAATAAAGTGTTCATCAAATTTTCAAAAAATGTACCTACTACATTTCCACTAATAACATAGAAGGGTTCTATCTATCCACATCTTTGCTAACATTCAATATTATTGGAGTTTTATATAATGACTATTTTTCTGAGATAAGGTGAGATCTCAGAGTTTATTTGTTTTTGTTTTTGTTTTGCCTTTTTTGTGGTCTTACTGAAGCACAAATAAACATGCACACAGGCCATCTACTGGTTTTCTTTGCTGCACATCCTGGCATTGGGATTGGTGACCAGGATGGCTAGCTGGACTGCTCTTTCTACGATGGCCTTGCGGTTCTTAGAGGAGACATTGTGAGTAGTCTCTGCGCAGTAAGACTTGTTGCACATCAGCAGCACCTCCAGCTCCTTAACATTGTACACCAGGAACTTCCAGAAGCCCCTGGGCAGTGTGTGCTTTGTCTTTTTGTTAATCCCATACCCCATGTTGGGCATAAAGATCTGACCCTTGAACCTCCTCTGCACCCTGTTGTCGATGCCTCTGGGTTTCTGCCAGTTGCACTTAATTTTGACATATTGGTCTGACTGGTGCCTGATGATCTTCTTGGTCTGCTTTCTGAGAATCTTGGGCTTCATAGAAGGTCTGTGAGCCACCATGGTGCCAAGTGGGCAATGGCTGCCACTCTGGAGGCAGGGCCGAGGAAGAGAGGGGATGGTGGCGCTCAAGTTCAGTGTTGTTTTAATTTGCATTTCTTTAATGGCCAGCAAGCTTGAGCAAATTAGTAAGAAAATTCCTCTAAAAGCTAAAGCTAAGAATTCCATTTGACTCAGCTATTCCCCTTCTAGGTATCTTCCCCAAAGACTTAATGACATCATATCACTATGATACATTCATCCTCATGTTAATATTAGGGCAATTCACAACAGCTAAATCTTAAAAGGAGTCTATATGTTCATGAACAGGTGAATGAGTAAAGAAATTGTGGGACTTACATACAATAAAATACTACACTGCCTTAAGGGAAGATAAAGTTGAATTATTTGCAGGAAAATAATCTTGGGCCATAATCTTGAAGGAAATAAATCAGAGAACTAGTGTTTATATCACATGGTTTATCTTAAATGAGAAAGTTAAAATATCGATAAATAGAAGAATAAAAAAATGAGTAATAGGAAGTAGGGAGAGTGATATTTCTCAGATAGGATAGAAATCAGGAGATGATGGGAAAGTAGAGCTCAGGGACAGAAAGAGAATGAATAAGGGAATCAGCACATGCTGTGTCCACATACTAACTCCGCACAAGGACTGTAGACACTGTGTACTGCGAACATGCACTAGTAGGTTTTTAAAAATGTGCCTAGCCAGAGTCTTTTGTTTATCCAGTGTGGTCTGAACCCATGTAGCACTCCATGCTTTCAGGGAGAGAATACTATATTGGGGGAACCACAGCGTTTGGAGAGCCATATTTTTATGACAGCCTGAAAATTTAGATTATGGAGTTATTTCAGAGAATATATGACTTTGTGCAATTATAAAACATGCTGGTATGCTTACTGTGCTGTTTCACAGGCACCCAGCTTGACTTTGGAGGATATGGAAGACCATTCTATGAACTTGAGTAGTAAATAACTATGGTGTACATGTGTTACACCACTGAAGGATTAAACAAATCTTAGTGTCCTTTCCACAGAATTTACTAAAACTCTATTCGATTTTATAATTAGCCCTTCATCATAAAATCAAATGTATTTACTTTGCTTGTAACTGCTCTTTCCATATCCATGAGATCAATATTTTTGCATATCTGCCCTGCCTTTTAGTTCTCAGCATTGTTTCCCTGGAAGATCCCTTTAGCTTTGTGATTCCCTGTATCTGCTCCCCACCCATTTCTCCCATGCCACTGAGTGTACTAAAATCTCTGTCCTACATATTTAAGTGTATTACACACACCTTTCTGGCTACTCACATCTGGATTGCAGGATATGAAAGGGTGTGGATTATGTTCACTCACTCTTAGTACATGTAAGAGGCATATAGAGTTGTGAAAACAAGTAATAAATATAAGAACATAGTTTTCTGGACTAAGCATCTTCAATTAAAATGAGAGCATAAGACACTATAGTTCTCTCCTAAGTGACTTCAGAAACAGTGATAAGAATGTCTATCATGAATCTGTTCACTTTAAGCACTATTTAATAATCACCTCTAAGTGATCCACCTGATGACCTTATGTTGATCCTTCGTGTGATAATTTCTCATATCTCCACCCATAATTTGTCTGCAACTTTTCCATTAGGTGTTGAAGCTTTTGGGGAAGTCTCACAAGGCAGTGTAGTATAGTAGTTGAGAGCAAAACTAAGACAAAAAGTGAAGGTACTAAATTATTTTTAACCATTGATCAGCAATATATCATCAGTAAATTATTTCATATTTGTGCTTCTAATCTCAGAGGATTACAATAGTTCTTGCAAAACACAGTGTTGTTGTTAGAATTTAATTAGTCTTAAACTACACTAGTGCCTCACAGATTGTAATTCCTGAATAAATATATGTTAATGTTGTTCTAGCATACTGTATTATCTCCTTATAGTTGTAAGGCATCTTTCATATCCTGATTCTTTAATTTTTGCTTAGTTCATGTCTCCTATCAAAATAAATTTCTGATACCTACATTGTCATATTTTCTATTTCTGTCCTGCAAAATGTGACAGTGAAAGCAATGGATGAATATTTTATCTTCTCCAAATTACCAGCACACATTGGTCTGCTGCATAGTGTTGGACTGTTGTCTAGGAGCAATTTCTCTTATTGTCATTGTATTGTGGTCATGATCATCTCATCATTTACAGAGTGCTTGGGACCCTCTAGCCATGATTTTAAACACTTGACATTTATGAAGTCATTTGCTCACCTCAAAAAAAATCACTGGAGGTAGGTAATATTATTATCCTAAGTTATAGATATGGAGAAGTAGCAGATCAGTCCCTTCTCACATTTTTCTTAGTTTTACCTTGCTCAGAAACCTGAGTAACTGTACCATCTCCTTATATATAATCCATTGTCTCCTCACTTCAATCCCTCAGAAAACAGTAAACTGCCACTGAGTGAATGAGGAACCACATATTCATAATTTTTCTCATGAAACTGTTGAGCATTAATTCAGGAGATATTAAAGGGTTTGATACTTGAATACACGGGTGAGCCCAATTGGTTTTGGCAGGTACTGAATTAGAGAGGGAAGTACACACAACAGACATTGCGACATGAAATGAGAATGAGCCCCTGCGACGGGTTTCACATAATACCTCCTGCGATGATCAAATGTAGCAGCCTCTGGAATGATGAATTGAAAGAAGGATAGTCTGCAAAATTGCTCTGTGATAGATGGGGCCAGCCTGATGGGGCGGGAGAAGGCTTGGCACTTCACAGAGACAGATGCTTGAATGGTAGTTGCAGGTGGTTTTATGCTAGTCCATGGTGGGCTCTTTGGCAGCTCTTCCCCCTGGCTCTTTCTGTTCATTCCAAGCTGGAGGTGACACTGTGTGTCTCTACTGGCAAAATAAACACAGTGACCTTTCTCGCCTTGTCAGTGTTTTTCCAGTGCTTGCTAACAAAGCATATTTTTGTTACTTGTCATCTTGTTTCATTGCAGCAGCTTCTTTTCTTTTATGTAAATTTTTGGAGAGTTGATTTATGGGTTAAATTTCTGTGATCATTCTTATGAATCAGTCTTCAGAATGCTAGGATGGGAATAGACACTTACATACCTGCTCTTATTTGATGTAATGTAGAACATTGTATGTAACGTTTTTAAACTGAAATAATAAAAGCTAACGGTTTCTAAGTGGCCATAAATGGGTGAGGTTTGGATGTTTTTTCTAGGTTGCTACTTTTAATTTGGATAATGACCCAATGAGATGGGAACTTTCCTTTTATCAGTGAAAAAAGCTAAATATAGAGAGATGCAGTGACTTTCCTGAGGCTGCCCAGAAGGTAGCGAGTATGATTTGCAAACAAGGCTTTTGCCTCCAGAACCCACGCTGTTCTCTGTGACTCCACCTCTTCTTGCACCGTCTCCAGGCCAGGTGCTTTACTGCACAAACTATTTCCTGTGGCTGTCAAGCTAAAAACAGGAGACACACAAAAGAATTATAACTTGAAGGTTTTTTTCTGCATTCTCTCCCTTTTTCCTAGCTAGAGAATAGAAGACCTAAGTTTTAATTTTAATTAGTAACATTGAAATACATTAAATAGAATCTGTGGTGGCAGCTGTGTATTCTCCCTTTGACTTGAAAACTACATTCATTGATATCTTTTTAGTCTTTGGAAAGAAATCTATTGTGCATTATAGTTGCTACTGCTCTGAACCCTTTTGATAATTGTGCAAGCTAGAGTCTGTTCTCTCTTCTTTAGGAAAAAACAATGACATACTGTACCTCACAGGTGCAAAAATGAAATGATTTGCTCCATCATTTAGTTTGCCTAATTTGCAGCTTTTTATGTTTAATTATATCTATTGTTCATAGATTGGATATTGAGGATCCAACAAAGATGGTAGTTTAATTCAGCTTTGTAATGTCATTGAGTAGGTCTTACATTGCAGGATACTTAAATCTTTTCCTCAATTGCTACAGTTTGGATATCCTCAGGGGTTCCAAGCTGTCTTCAATTATACCAGCTGTCTGAATGTGGAATGTAAAACTACTATTACAGTGGGGAATTAAATATTATTTGGCCCAATTTTACCTTTCTAGTTGGTGGTGAATAGCATGTATCCATATAGCCAGTGACAGTGGCAGGAGTGACATGTGAAAACATGCTGTGGATATCATTTTCCTTTCAAAGCATTTATGATTTGGAGAGAAAATCCATCTGCTACTAATAAGTTGGATAACCTTGGATATGTTTCTTTACCTCTCTGGTTTCTATTTCTTTTACTATAAAAATAAAAGATTACACTAAATATTTGAAAGTCACTTGAGATATTTTTGTAAAAGTTTTAAAATCTGCATAATTTTTGCTTTTAATCTCTCTTCTTGTTTTCTGAAGATGAAAGGAAGGCCTGGGCCAGAATGTACCATCTCACCTCACAACTCCACAGTTTTCTCAAGAATGGGCTGCTTCAGCCAACTCACTGAGATCTCAGATTTTGCACTACACTACTATCCTTCAGAGATGGGTATTTCCTCAGACCTATTTAGGATAATCCTTTAATTTTACAGGCAAGGAAATAGAAACTGGAGAGATTTTTAAAAAATCCCCAAACTATTCAGAATGAGATCTATACAAGCAGATTTTTCTTTTAGGGAACAATACACAGCAAGTTCTCAGCTGACTGTTTTAGGTGTGAGTCCTGTTTGGAAAATCTTCATATAGCTTGTACAGATAAGTGACTTAGGTCATAGCATCCTGACTCCTGAAGACACAAGGTGATGGTCTCAATTTTAAGACTTTGAAACGTTTTTGTTCATCTTCAAATGCCATCCTAGCAATGTATACTTGATATAGGCACAGAAGAACTAAAGAATGGGATTTACAAGAGTAAGATGCTGACACACTTATGGTCTAGAAGCCCAATTTTTTTTTCCAGTTAGTCATTAGACATGGCTATACTTGGATTTGGCTGAATTCCAATGATTTTATTGATTCATTTAGGAAACAGAACTCTTTTGTGCACTCAGCAAATGCATCAGGCATTGTTTTAGTACTGTAAATACAAAGGTGAACAAGACCAATAAATCCTCTGATTCTATGAAACTTACACCAAGAAAAATTCAACAATGAAAAGGTAACTTATCCAAACATTATTTTTCTGCCCATTTATGTAATCATTCCTTGATTTTGCTTTTTTACATTGTTAGAATTTTTTCTGCTCACAAAAGCCAAATAGACATTGCCAGGAAATAGCAAAGTATAAGTGTAATAGAAAAATATGATTATTCATCAGTGTGTCATTTTTGATAATGCAGAAAGGAGTATTGGTTGGAAAACTTAGTAAGGCTTCAGCCTTAAGCATAGGGCTGACTTAAGGTAATAAATTCATAAATGAGAAAATACTGAATAGTTTTAATTTCACCTACCATCAGGCTTGGTTGTGATAGGGAGTGACTGGGAATGAAAGAGGCATGAATTGTTTTGCTTCAATACTATAACTAAAGACAGGATAGGGATTTACAGTAATATTCGTGAAAGAGGAGAACATACATGCACGAGTAAACTCATAGGCACTTTATATAAATCAGCTCGTACATTCTTGTTGCGTAGCAGTTGGGTGATTTTGAGAAAAACTCTTTCATATGATGTGCTACAATGATACAGAAGTTCATTGGGCAGTTCTTGGTTGTAGAGAGCTAAAGTTGTGAGATTCAGTATTCTTAACCTGTTTAGGTTAAAGAGTGCAATCCTTTAATCCAAAGGATCTCTGTCCTTTGTTTTCTTTCCCTCTGGTAAAATTCTCCGGCATATTTTATGGTATATTTTCCTGTTTATGCTTTGGTTGGGTTTATTTAGTACGAATCTTCTGCATCTCCTCCTGTCCCTCATTATTTTCCAGAAGGCATACTGTCAAAGGGCGAGAGAAGATACCTGGAGATGCTTGGAGGGTGACCCTCCTTATCCGAGCTTTGGCCCGGCTCCCTCGTGGCGTTCTGTGTGTTGGGAGGCCTCACTGCGTGCACTTTGCTTTGTTGGCCTTTCATGCTCCACCGCACTCAGTGCGGCACTCATCACGTTCACGCTGGTTCATGTGTGTTTACCCTGCTGTCTGCTCACCAGAGAATTGGAAAAGTGATGTGCTCAGCATTGTTCCATGAGGTTGTTTCTCCCGGCACTTCACAGACCACTAATGCAAAAAGGCTGTGCTGACAGCTGGGGAAGCTTCTCTTTACTGTTTCCTGATTGTTCAGAAGTGATCAATAGGAAAGTCTCCAGACACTCGACGTGTGAAGTTCACATTACTGCAACCTGATAAGTTTGAGCTTTCTGTACAATAGTATGTGCTTCAATTTCCATGTGTAATCATATTGGAAACACACACGATCATATCGCTTATGCCTCAGAGCAATCTCAGGGAAGAGTTCAGCCCCATTCAATCAACAGCCAAGGCTAGTTGGCCATCGGACACTGGGTCATCAATACAAAATGTGATAATGAGCTCACGGTTATGGAAAAGAGACAAGGAAAAGCAATTGAACTACAACTCTTAAACACTTCCATAAAGTTACATAGCAACTACAGGTTTTAGATGAAATAAAAGCACCATGCTGCTGTCCTTTTTCATTGCAACTTAATGGGTAAATATTTTCAAGATAGCAATTTTTAAAGTATGAGATTAAAAAAGTTACTTCAAAGTATGTTAATGAATAGGGTATACTTTTGTGGCTAGAATTGTCATATATAAAATATTTTCTTTTATAGGTATTCCTTTTTTTTTTTTTTGTATTTATAGTACAGGGTCTATAGGGTCTCACTACACAAATCGAACTCATAGTGATCCTCCTGTTTTCAGCCTCCCAAGCACTGGGATTACAGGCAGGAACCACCACACCCAGTCTTACAGGTATTTCTGGTTAGTGAAGAAATACTTATATAGTGATAGAACTTCAGAATTTAAAACAATTTCAGGTAAATAGTACATGGTTACTAAGTACCTAATAGGTAAATAAATGATTATTTATGTGAAAAATAAGCACACTTCTGTACAAATCTGATTGTAGAATCATGCATAAAGGACCCTAGGAAGTTTAAATCCAACTGTAATTTGAGAGCCTTGTTATTCTCTTTAATTTGGTGAGCAGACAAAGGCATTGACTTGTCTGTGCACTTAAGTATGAGGCCAAGATAAAGTATTTGTCCTTTCATACAAAGGTTGATATTTGTTATAAAAGGTAATGGGACAAGGATGTTTGGGATTCAGTTAAAACAATGCAATTGTGTTGTGTATAGATCAAATTTCAGAAAATTAGAAGCCACAATTCTCTTTAAGTTAAAGTAATAAGAACAAAGGCCAAAACAGAGAAAAGCCAGAATGAGCCTTCAATCTTGTCGGATGAAAGCTTGAATCTGAGCTCACTTCATGTGTGCCTGCTCCTGCCATGAGAATTTGAGCAGTGTGGACTACATAAGTACGTCTACTAAAATCACAAGCTGAGACTGGGTGTGGTGGCACACGCCTGTAATCCCAGCTCTTGGGAGGTTGTAAATAGGCAGATCACTACGAGTCTGATCTAGTAGTGAGACCCGGAGCACTCTGTAGGCCCTTCCCTAAAAAATATAAATAAAATAAAATAAAACTACAAGCTAGAGGAACTCAATCAGGAAATCTGTGGCTAGAGTTATGGAGATAGAGAAATCACAATGTGAAGAGCAGATGGTTGTACAGAAGAATAGAGACCACATATAAAAGAAAGACCAAGCACTTTCTGAGAGACGCAGAGGGTGTAAGCTTGCCAAAGCTCAAGAAAGCTGCCCGTGTATCCCCATCCTTTGCATTGTAACACTTTCCATACACATGTTATCATGTTACATAAAATTCTTCTTTCTAAGGTGGATAAAGTGATATTTTTTTCTTTGTGACTCACCCAAGATTCCATTAAAATATTCACAAATGCTAATTTGTTCCTACTAGGATATTAAGTAGAATCAATTAAGCAAACGTGTAGATCTCACTCTATATACACAAACGGTCCTCTGTCCTGTATCTACCTCTCCCACCCAGAGCTGCTTACCAAAGTCTGCATGTGCTACTGTCATAGGACTCAAGATAGCTGTGAAGTCCTCTCCAGGTGGAACTCCATGTCTGTATTTTCCCAGACACTATGAACTCTTAAGTACTATGAGGTTGTGAATTATTTATTGTTCCTGTTTCGTGCCTACCATCGTGTCACAAAAATGCTTGACACTGAGTGTATCCTTGATGTGTATCTGTTGTGGAAAAAATATCTACCTGTAAATAGAAAGGATTTTCTGTTATTAAATATACTAACTAAATTATTTTTAAGTCTTGTGTTTTTAGTGCCTCTTGGTTTATTGAAAAGGAGGAGTCATGTGAATATTGATTGTAGAACTTTTATGCCCATAACTTCTACTTGGTAATATGCAATGTTTTAACTATTGATATTCTCCTATTATATTGTTATGAAATTCTGTTTTCCTTTTCTAATTAAAAATTATCTATACATCACCCATCTTTATATATAGTCACTTAAAGGTGAATGAAAATGATGTGACAGACTATGGTATAATTGAATGACCACATACCTAGTTATAGATAATAAGAAAAAAATTAACAGTGACTAATAATTAGATTTTATTCTCAATTCATTCCTGAACATCTTTTTTTGATGCAAATCAAATTTCAAAACACCTACAATGAAGCATGATGTTTAGATTCCTTTGTCTATTAGGTTTTTATTTTTTCTCTAAAACAGAGTTTGAGGTTTAGATTTTATTGCATCGATTGAGGCAATCTTTTTAATTTTATGCTAGTGATTAAAAGCCAAATCTATTAGTCTTTGATGCATTGTATTTCACTCAATGTTTGGGTTCTGTGGAGGTGGGCACTGCTGGGAGGTGAGCTAGGTCCCAGCCACCCTTCTGCAGTGAGTTCAGGGTCCTCAAGAAGGGTAGGGGAGCACATGTTTTCATGGCAAATAGCATGTGTACAATGGTCTCCTGGTGCTCAGAAAACATCCTGCTCAGTAGTTCTTGGCTCATCTTTTCAGTATCAGGTTGACATATTTTCACAAACAAAGAATCACTAAGAATTAAACAAAAGATAAATACTGGAATGGCAAATAAATGACCAGCACTTCTAACAGTTTGGGGATAGGATATTGCACAAAGTTTTAGTATGTTGTGGACCTGGACAGTGTCCATGATGTTTACTGATGGCCAGGTGTCTGTCACTTGTGGGACTGAGCTCCTGCTATATCCTTGATATACACCCTGTACACCCTTAGGGTACAGGAGAAGTCCATTTGTAGAGTATGTTTATGTAAATATTTTGCTGCTGTATACAAAAGAATAACTGAAAGACTGCTCTTGTATACCTCTTTTTCTACTGTGTTTAATTGTTTGCCCTATTGAGTGGGTTCTTTTCATTTTCATTCATGAAGTTGTGGTCATTTTAATCCCACTGTAGAACATCTTTTAGTAGTCTGTGTAGGTTTGGCTTTGTCATCATGAAATTCTTTAGTTGTTC
>NDGM011115598.1:0-12946 GCA_002564305.1 Octomys mimax
TAGTTCAGCTTGTTCCAAGTAGGTGCTTTAGACCACTGAGCCATCTCGCCAGCCCCTGTGCTTAAATTTTATACTTCTAGAAGAAATACTAGGCTGAAAATTTAACATAATATTTTATATTATGGATGGTTTCTTTCACTTGTTAACATGTGAGATTTTAATAGTAATCATATAGTACTTTGATTTAAAATGTTATCAATATATCATTGCTGAGTTAGAAAAACCAAACTGGAACATGATCTTTTCTATCCTCAAAAAAATAAGAGTGCTGAATAAATTTAAAAATTACATTTCTTAGTTATGTTAAAGAAGAAAAAAATACTGGATCAATTTCTTTACTCAGAGCCATACAGACAATTGAATATAGATAACCAGCGCTCACCAGAACTAGACAGCATTACTGAGGCTGCCACTAGTTGCAACATTTAAAGGGTGATTAATCAATTGCTACTGGCTAATAATGAATAGCTTGAAAGGTAGAAATTTAAGAATGTCCCAATATTTGAGTAACAGTTGTACCTTTGTGAGTTGTACCAGTAAAAACCTCAGCGAATTCTAGTTCTCTCTAACAAGGAATTATATTTAATTATTTGATAAATATTTCTTGAAAGAGTAAAAATAATCCCTAATATATCACAGTTTATTGTCTATTCACAAATGCATCATCTATTCACAAATGACTGAAAGAGTGCAGATACCAAAACAAAAAAAAT
This sequence comes from Octomys mimax, assembly GCA_002564305.1. Taxonomy (NCBI): domain Eukaryota; kingdom Metazoa; phylum Chordata; class Mammalia; order Rodentia; family Octodontidae; genus Octomys; species Octomys mimax. Next base: position 714 of record NDGM011115598.1, read on the forward strand.
GGTTTTGTTTTAATAATTAATCTTAATTTTATATTTTCGTTTTGCTCCACCCTCCCTCTCTCTCTCCTATTTTTCCTATCTGAATTTTATCTTTTCTTTTTAATCCCTCCCTCCCGCTCTCTTCCTTCCATCCTCTTTCTCCCTCCTTCACCCTATGCCATTTTTCTTGTGGCACTGTGTATTGAATCCAGGGTCTCTAAACTCAGTAGCATCCTGAGGTAAGATCAGAGTAAACTCAGTCCGCAGTCTCAACAATAAGAGTTAAGAAGTAGTCATTTTCCAGGGGGGGTGAGACAGCTCAGCAGACTAAGCGCCTGCTTTGGCAAGCTCAGGGACCAGAGTTTGATCTCCGGTCCCACATGCCACACTGGCCCTGCCCCTGGGGCCACTGAGCTGTGACCCAGTGCATGCATATCTGTAATCCCAACTCTGGGGAGGCTGAAAACAGGAGGATCACTGTGAGTCTGAGCTTCCAAGTGCACAAAATGAAAAGAAAAGAAGTAGTGATTTTGCAATGAGCCCCAAATGTTTGGTTTTCCTCATTAGAAATCTTCCCTCCAGAAAAGTTTTCCCAAGGCATAATTGATGTGAAAAGGAAAATGCCCAACTCCTTGTTGTGTGTGAATATGCCAGTTTTGTACTTAACTGCCAAAAGCTGAAAGTGAATCATATTTCTCAGTATGTGAACAGATTAACAAAGCATGATACACTTTTAACTAATGATATGATTTATTAAAAGGGAGAGAGAGAAAGAGAAAGAGAAAGAGAGACAGAGACAGAGAGAGACAGAGAGGGAGAGAACAGAAGTAAGGTAAAGAATCAAGGAAAAGGCCTAATGAATTGTGAAAAAATATGAATGAATCATAAACACATCCTCTGAAGTAAAGGAAGAAAATCTGTAGGGTCACATGTTGTATGATTCTGTCGATGGAAAAATAACAAAGGACAAAATGGAAGGAATAAATGTTGTACAACTACAGCAACAAGAGAGACAATATGAGTAGAGCTTTACACAAATGCAAGTTAATAGGAATTTTAAGATACTGCCATATACTTGGAAAGACGTAGATCAATGATGTATGTCCCGTATCTTGAGTTATCCCTGAGTTTGAAAAGGTTTTTCTTTGTGGTTCATCTGTGTTTATAACTGGTAACCACACAAAGTGGACTCCAACCCTACAATAAGGTGTTATTCCCTCTTACGTCTTTAACACAAATTTTTCTTTTGTTGTTAAACTAAGAGTTTTGTATAATACTTACATCTATTACAAAAAGGTAGAAAAAATCATGATTGATATTGGTATTAATCACCTTTTCATTGTTTGAACAAAATATCTAATACAATTTAAAAGAGGAAAAGTTTAATTTTCTCACAATTTGATTGTTTCAATATAGAAACAGCAGGCAAGGTCCTCATGTGGAAAAAGCTGCTCAAATTTTGTATTTGCAGTACAAACTGTACATATTTTTGACTAAGATTTAAGATACAATGGGAAAATAGAATATCTGCTTTTAAAAAATTGCTCATATATATATGTCATAATTATAAATATAATCTACAAGAAGTCTTTGATCAGTGACAAATACAATCTACAAGAATGTGCTTCCCTTGATATTCCAAAATAATTTCTAAAAATATAATACCAAGAGATACACAAAGCATAAATTATGTTTTGTTCCAAACAGAAAATGTAGGGTTTTTTTCTTATGCCACTGCAATTCCTAAATGCTGGACAATAAACTACAAAGATACTACTAAGACCATGAATTGGACAGACAGTTCTATGATGTATTATAAATATTATAGGTTATGATAGTGTTAATTTATTTTTTTTCCAAATGGCCTAAGAACCTAAGGATTCAGAAAATGGCAAGCATACGTAAAATTTTCACATACAGGTTTTTCTTCATTCTAAAATTCATACAAATCTATATTTATTTATGTATATAGTGATCTATATATAGAAATCATTATCAGTGAAGGTCCAAAGGACATATATTTTATAGGATAAACCCCAAAGGAGCTTATATGGTTCATGATTCATGACTCATACACCAACACACATCCGTACACAGTCTGCATTACATGGGTAGGTTACTCTCTGGGCTGATGCTGATTTGTAAATAGCAATTCTTAAAAAGATACTTTAAAAATTATTGGATTTGAAAAATGAAGATAAATTATGGTTTATTACTCTAGTCGTCTGATTGAATATTATTGATAATATAATAAACTGGCTTGCATTTTGCATCATTTAATATATGTTAACATTTGTCTTTCATTTTAATGTAACAAAAGTGTCTATTGGCACTCCACTAGTTGTAAAACAACAGCCACAAAACTCTTGCTGGGTGAGAAGCTGATCGTTTCACTGGTTCATTTACCTCTCTCAGTCTTGCAGACGTTTGCGCAGCAGAGGCCCTGGAGTCCCTTTCCAAAGGGCAGATCCCAAGGGTCCGCTTCCTGTTGGTGACACTCTGGGTGGTTATTAACCTGTGTGTCTCTCTCGTGATGTATGTGGCATTTTGCTCTGCACCTGACATATGCTAACTGATCAACAAATGTCAGCAGCGTTTATTATTGTTACTCTGTGAGATTAAAAAGAAAAAACGGTCTCTCGTCTCACCTTCTCCCAATGTCCCTGTCAGGTCCGTCATCCGGTCTGAGAACAGGAACAAAAGAAAACAAGTAAAAACCCCAAGAAAAAAACACCTCCCAACATGTGCGCGTTATGAGCTTCAAAAATTGTGAAAAGAGGAAAAATTATAGATTCATATATCAGCTGAAGACAGAACTGCTGCAATACTACGGAAAACTTTCCTATACAGTAAGCATAAATTAAGTAATTAAGCACATGATTATATCCTTTATTAGTATGTTTGCAGTACTTAATAATACATTTATTTATTTGTTTGTTTATTTATTTATTTTTGTATTTTAGGGACGGGTCTACTAGGCATTCAGGGTCTCACTACTAGGTCGGACTCGTAGTGATCTTTTAATTTTCCCGAATCAGATTCATTTACTTGTCTTAGGAGAGATTTATTAGGCTCCCATTTCAGTCTCTAGTCAGCTGGCTCTGAGGTAGCACAGCCTGACCGCAGGACGCGGCAGACAGGAAGTGGAGAAGCAGGGAGGTGCAACGCAGGTTGATGAGCCTTTCTTCCCTCGCCAGCTGTAAACCACCTCTTCTGACCAGACCCTCCTTTCTCAGAGCAGGCAGGCTAATGTCCCCATAATCCAAAAGCCTTTTCAAAGCCCTGAGGGCATGAGACTTTGGAGACATAACAGATAGAAACCTTAATGTTTGAGCTGTGTAATTTTGGAGGTCATGATTAAGAGTATCAGAGACAGAAAAAAAAACCCAAATAAATAACATATTTATTTTCTAGTAAAATGTAATTATCGTGGAAAATATTTCATAGCAAAATGATAGAACGATTACAATAGTTCATGCATTGCATATTATTAACTTTTAATCTTGCTCAGAGAACAAAATATGAGCATAGGAACTTCTCCAGTCAAAATAAGCACAGATCTTCCTTTTCTGTGAACTGAGCAACACTCATAACAAAATTTTATTTTCATTTTTAATTGTATAATTAATACTTATCATTTTTATTACATTTACACGGAAATGCAACATTCCTCAATTTAATTCCTTACACCTATCTTAAGAACCTTACAAAGTTCCTGGTGGGTAGAACTATTTTAGTAAAGATTTATTAAGCACATAATATAAACAACAGCAAATAATACATAATAGCATAACTTTATAATGGTTTGTTCTTTTAGTCTCCCTTGTTAAAGGCTGAAAACCATTTTTCACTCACTTTGTAGTTTTTTTTAAATTCTGAACTGCCAAAAAATTTATGGAATACTATAGTTACATATCTTTTGGTTTGTAAGAAATTTATTTGCAGTTTGCCAAGGGTGGTGGGTACAGAATTCATAATCCCTGTTTCAGATAAAACAGAGATTTTTAGATCTTTGTTATACAGTCAGCTCAGTTGCAATCTTGTTTTAGCTATCCCTTTTGACAGTAGTCTAGAAACAATCTTTAGTCTTCACACTGTAATTAAAATCTCAACTCCCAAATCAATGCCTTGCTTGCCTTTTGATATGCTGTTAGATCCTCAGTTTGAGTTTGTGCTCATTTGATTTGATTTTGGCAGCTGGGAAGTTCTGACTTCTTTCTTTTGCTTCTGTGTTAGTTAAAATCTAGTTTCAGTAAGTATTCAGTATTCTATGTGTTTTTTGATAAGATGCCTAGTCCTTGTATTTCAACTCAAACTGCCATAGGAACCACAAGTCCTCATTAGTGCTGTGATGCATAATACATTATGTAGAGTTTAAAATTATTTCCCAAATTTATCTGTAATTTTGGAACATGGCATTGTCACAAGTTTTATAACTAAACTTTGGTTTTTAACATATCAATAATACTGGCTTCTAAAAATAAATTGGGCATTATATTTAGTGTAAAAATAGTTGAAAATAATAATTTTCAAAGATTTAAAGCATTTGAATTTTAATCTTGTATGTACCACAAAGAGGCTAATGAAACTTGTTCATTCTCTCATCACAAAATTCTGCTGTGGATTTTATGAAGAACAATGAAGAATTAAAGTGATTACGGGTAGTTTTTTTTCAAAAGATAAATATGTCTTGTTGAATTTTAAATCATAACAGGCTTTCTGAGCATTTACATCAAAAGAAAGTATTAAACTAGTATGTAAAAATATGTCACTACATGTGCCTTTTATGTTTATAGTTGGTCCTGGAATTATACATTTTAAAAGCATATTTTTCTGAATTTTGAATCAAATTATCTGAACATAATAAAAATAAGTTCCAAGTATTGAAAGTAATGTTCAAAATGTATTTTGCTTTTTTATTTTTTTGTGGAACTGGGAATTGAACTCAGACTCTTGTGCTTGCCAGGGAAGCACTTGTTCCACTGAGTCAAATCTCCGGCCCATATTTTGCCTATTTTTAAAGCCAGGCAAATTTCATTATGTATATATGAGGCACATTTTCAAAGACATTTGAACACATTAAGAATTATAATTGTACTAAAATTATTTAAAATTTTACCAATTATATAAAAATTTTAGTATATGAAGGCATTCATCAATTATGTAATATTTCATTTCTTTTTTTTATTCTTATTTTGTTTTATCTTTTAAAATATTTTTATTGAGAAACAAATAGCAATGAGACAGTTTCACAACCAATTGCTAGTACATTTTCAATAATTAATACACTGCATATTGTTGTCTTAGTGGTTGTTCATTGTACAAGATGCAGACCTGATATCCTGTCTCAAACACTATTGGAACAAACTTCTCTATTCATTGAGTTAAGAAAATGGACCTGTATATCTATCCAGCAGAAAAGTATGAAAATGAAGTATGAAAAGTAAAGCCATATTAATATGATAAGCTGTGAAATGCTCAAGTCAACAACTTCAGACATTGACAGTCTTATGGAAAACCCACTACCATTATGGACTATTGTACTATATTGGGATCTTTTGCTGAATTCATGCATCTATTTAAATGATTTTTAAATTTATTTAAAATGATAGTGGAATGCCCTTCTCTGACAAAACTAACCAAAAATGGGGGATACAAATAAACGACTATTTTGTATCTGTATAATATTTCATTTCAACATTGTAGTTTGAACCTTTCCAAGTTCATATGAAATACCACTAAACATTGTATTTTTATGAATCTTAAAAACCTCTGCAACATTAGATGCTGACAAAACCTCTGTGATGTGTAAAGGAGAAAGCCTTCCCAGAGAGTGCCGTGGGTCACACAAGAAAGCAAGCAGCTCTTTCTTCCAGAAGGCTTAAAGTCAAAATGGAGAGGAGAGACTTATTTGTCCTGTATTTATGGGGTGAAATCTAATCACCAAAGAAGTGCAAGTTTGTTTTTGGCTTATGAGGCATTTCTTTCCATCTAAAAAGGTGGGTTTGGCTTTATTTTGGGTTTTTGCTCATCAGAGTATCCTCATGAAATTATCTGATTTGTTGACTCCGTATTTCTAAAAAACATCCTTTTTTTGTGTCACACTAGGGTTTCTAGGTTTCATGTGCATTCCTAGGCACAATATTAACTCAGACAGACAGTTTTTGAAAGAACTTTTAGTTCTTTTCATAAAGAAGAATTATATTTATAAATTAAGATTTTATACAGATGTTTTCATTGCTGCTGGAGTATCACGGTATTTATATGCTTTGGACTCAGGGGGCCAGAGATAAGAAACATATGTAACACATGTGTGTATATAAAAACACATTCATTCTTTACTAATAATTCTCTGTCTCTCTCTCTCTCTCTCTCTCTGTCTTTCTCTCTCTGTCTCTCTCTCTCTGTCTCATCTGAGAGAAGAGAATATTATGTTTGGTATAATAACAGACTTAAACATAAAAGAAAATCACTTGTATATAGAATCTTTAAAAATTTAGCTCATCCAATTATATAGTTTAATGATGGTTACTGGATTTTTGTGGGAAGGAAAGAATTGTGATGTTGCTTAATATATATAAATTTTTAATTGGATATAAGGTGTAAATGGAGAAGAGCTATCATATAATATGGCTAATGTAGAGCACAGCATACTTTTAGAAAATTGCTGAGAATAAATATTAAATGTTTCATGACAGAAAGAAAAGGGGCCAGGGAGATGGTTCAGTATAATAAGGGCTTGCCTGGCAAGTGCAAGGGCTTGAGTTCAATCCCTGGTTCTGCCAAAAAAAAAAAAAAAAGAAGAAGAAAAAAGAAAGAAAGAAAGTATATGAAGTAATGCTTATGTCACTAACTTTATTTACATTTGTACCACTGTGTACATATTTATGATACCACTGTGCCCATTATATATAAAAACTATATACATTTGTGTGTATTAAACAAGAATAAACACAAACAATATGAAAAAGTTCCCCATGTATAATTGCACAATCAGTGAATAAGAATAAATTTCACTTCACAAAGTGATTATGTGGTTGCTAATTGAACTCTAGTGTAATGAAATCCATGGTATATTGAAATAACTTTTGAAGAAGTTTAATTTAATTTATTCTATTAATGTTAAAAGGTGCATGCCTGCAAATAAATGATAAAATATTTCCTCCTTAATCTGGAGTCTCAAGTATTGATCCCAGCAATTCAATAGCTGACTATATTATATATGATATTTTATAGTCTGCAGATGCTGAATGCACCATGAATTTTGGAATATATTCACCATTGATGAGGAAGGACTATTACACTTTTTTTCTTCTTAAGACAAATATTTGTTTTTAAGTTGACAATATGATCAGTGTTTTCAGTTGCTATTTTAGTCCATTACTGTGTGCATTTTCATGTTGATCAATCATTCTCATTTATACTGCTGTCACTTGGCTTCCTCAACAAAAAATTTAATATCAAAACACTGAAGTGTTGAAGAAAGAAGTAGAAGGTTATTTAAGTTAGAACCTGGGGCCAGCCCATTCTGATTTTATGGTTTATAAAATTAGGATATAGGAAGATATGCTCCAAAATAACCTGATGCCAGAAGAGGATGTTTCAGATCATTCAGAAAATTCAGTATACAAAAGAAGGAGGTGGACTGCTGAATTGTGCAGTGGTAAATTGTAAAAGAGTTACAATTGTGTTCTACTATCTTACGTTTGAAACCTCTCAATATGGTACAGTACTATTCAGAATATTTGAAATTGTCTGTTATGATTTGAAATTTTAGAATAAATAATAAATAATTATACTTACTACTACAAAATTTTTCTATTCAATTACAAGTACATTGTCTTTTTTCTTTTACTTCACCTTATTTCCCTTATCATTCTTGCCATTTTTTACTGAAAATTGTTTTATCCATTCATTTCTATCTTCTTAATGCATTGTGAAACAAAGAACTTTTCTTCCAATGCAATCAAAGTAGTTTACACCAAATTAAGTCTTGCCAGGACCTTGTAATTACCTCCTGCCTATTTTCTTTACATTTGCTCCTACTCTGCATTTCAATATTCCTTGGCCAGAAGACAAAAAAGAATCTTCAAAAAAAATGTAATGTGGGCCCTGTTCCTCTCATGATAAGAGCATTCCGGGGGCCAGGGCGGTGGCTCAGTGGAATAAATGCTTCCCTGGCAAGCACAAGGGCCTGAGTTCAATCCCCAGTTCCGGAAAAAAAAAAAAAAAGAGCATTCCTCACCATACTTGAAAAATATTCCAAAATGTATTGCAGCCTGAAGATTTTGTTCATTTAGCCCATAGCTACCTCTTTGCATTCATCTTATTATATGTTTTTCTTTACCAAGGACACTGTAGTCATTTAGCAATATTTAGTTCCTGTAGTGAAGTTGTAGGCCTTAGAAACATTTCTTCAACAACCTGCACTACTAGTGAGACTCTTATCCTACGTGTATTTTCTCAAGATAAATGAAATTCCATTCAGCTATACTGAAGTCCTTCATATATAGTTCACCATACACTAGAGTAAATATGATCACCATCATTGAAAGCCCAACATACCAACATTTATGCTTATATGATAATTCAGACCACCATGAATATAATCATCTGGATTGTTTATTAAAAATGTGGCAGTATGTTGTGTTAATTAAAAGTTTTAATTTAATTAATCAATATATTTATTTTATGTATTTAGTACAGGGTCTGAAGGGTCTCACCACATAGATAAGACTTGTAGTGATCCTCCTGTTTTCAGCCTCTCAAGCAATGGGATTACAGGCACCCACCACCAGGCCCAGTCTCAATCACCATCTCAGTCTGCCCGGATGGGGGATCCAAACCGGTATGCTGGGGGTCCAAACCTGGCCACTCTACTCTGCCTAAGCAGGTGCTTTAGTCTGCTGAGCTATCTGGCTGGCCCAAAAGTTTTAATTTTATTTTAGAGACTATGTCTTCACTAAAAAAGCATGGGAATAGCTGTAACTAAAAAGTTGGGAAAATAAATCTATCACTTCATTTTTTATATACAATCTCTACCATCTTTCCATTTTATTTCTTTTGCTTTGGATATTTTAGTTTACAGTTAGCAGTATTATCAATTTAACAGATAGCAAATCTCAAACTGATATGTATTACATATGTGTATGTGTGTACAGTTATAGAACACTTAGATTAGGTCCATGAAATTATTGTAATATCTACTAAACTTAAACTAGGAGCCAAATACTTTACGTTGACAAAAAGACAAAAAGTATTTCAAGTAGACCAACTTATTTTTTACCCAAGTACTTATTTCAAATTATTTAAAAATATACACAACACCTACACTACCTAGCCTCTGGGCATTTTAAAGACAAGAAATGGATGTGGCATATGTGCTGGAAGGAGAAAGAATAGGGGATCTATTTGTGTCTACTCCAAGAGAAAATGAGTAGGAACAAAGTCAAAAGTATTTTTACTGCGGATTTTTTTTTTTTTTTTTTTAGTTTTTATATATAGATTTCAAAGAGCTTATCTTACAGGACAAGAAACCACACATGATCTTAGCCTACCAGAAAGAGAAGGTCATTTCAGTTTGCTGAGAAACTCAATACAGAAGCAAAACTTGCTAGATGCTAAAATAAGCTTTTTGGAAAACATGGGAAATTTTTTATTTAAATATTAAAATAACAATGCCTAGAGTACTGAATCATAGGGGTCTTGAATGGCTTTTACAGTTTAAGAAGTTTATATGGTTTTCTTTATGTTTTACACTGGTTGGGCACAGCACTATGCTCATGTCTAGGTATGCTTTTAGATCTACTGAGCTGTAACCCTCATGTAGATATAGTATGCTACCTCATGGTTTAGACTGCCTTATTTAAAGTTTGAAACTCCCTTGGAATTTAGATGGATGATTTAGTTTGTTAAACCACTTACAGAGAAGCTGGAGTGTTCTGATCAATACAAATATAAAACAATACTTATCAGACTCCTGCCTGAACTTCTTGAAACTGACATGTTTCAAGAGCTTTTAACTGTTCATAATTCCAAGATGAATTATGAAAGGAGTGGCTTTGCCTGTAAGTCTAGTTTCCCTTTTTTTCCCTTTCTGTGCTTCTTACATTTAATAAATGTGTATGTTAGTACATCTCGCTCATATTTTGAGTCCTTTTGATTAAACAGTAAATCATGAAGACATGGAATTAATACTCAGTCTCCTTTCTATAATATCAATACAGAATTCATCAGTTATTCTTAGGATAATTCACATATCAAATCTAGTAAGTTTTATAGTATAGAGTATCACACGATAGAGGTGATATTTCAAAAATTAAAACACAATTTTTTTCTAGAATCATAAAAATGTTCAAATGTAAAAAGAAAGTGAATTGATGCATTGTATCCTGAATGGATTTGTGAATGACTATTACATATTAAGATATATTTTTTATCTTTTAGAGTGATACTCAATTATACAAATTTAGCATTACTTTTTCATGTTATTGGTAACTAATTTGGATTCTAAATATGATGGAAGAAATTAGGTTAATTAACAAAACTTAAGGACAAAAATAATCCAAAATATTTATCTCTAAGGAAACTGTAGTAGTTTGGAAGAAAGTTATAACATTTTTTGAAGATGAATAATGTAACAAAATTTGAATTATTAAGTTTAGCAACCATAATTTTATATAAATAGGTATTTATATCAATGACCAAAAATATGCTAAATATGTAGTTACTTGATGACTAAATCATTATCACTTCAAAATTAACATACTGAGCTATTTTGTTTAATTAGGTATTTGTATCTACAATTCAAACTCATTGTCTCTTAATACTATTTTATAATGAATTCAAATATTTTCCAAAATTGTAGTTGTTATATAAGACATTATAGCATTATTATTAACCATTATTCCTGAAATATCTAGTTAACATGTTATCAGGATTATTTAAAGCAGCAATAAGTAACTGCAATATTCTTTGTATTTGTAATGCTATAACTATAGAATAATATGCACACAAGTTAATTAATAAATGAATATATGCAAACTTGTAAAATAAAAATTTTATTATCTACTATAGAGGTTGTAAAACATATTTATCAATTGTAATACAGTTTTTATGTAATATAGGCTTTAAATATTTGAAAAATGTGTCACAATAAAAATGTACAAGGAAATCAATACTGAGAAACAAAAACCAAACCTATAAATCTCTAAACAAATGCTCACTACAAAGGGGACCATGGTGCTCCAAGGGACAGCGTTACACAGAACTCTTTCTTATTTTAGACGTCAGATAACAGTTCAATTTCTATTCTCAACTCATTTATTTGCTATTTCTAGCACTTGAGTGGTTTTTCCCTGTAATAACAACCATCAGTTATCCACTTAATATAAAATTTTACCTTGAGGTCATGTCTAACCCAATATAATTGAAAATAATTTCAGGTCTATTGGAAATTTCCACCCAGACAACAAATGCATCCTCAGAAGAAGAATCCAATTCCCCCAGGCTGATGCCCAGAGCAGCCTGAGGCTTAAATACAATGAAGAATATTTTTTTCTCCCCTTTGTATTGTTTCTTGCTAAAATAGCATGCTTGTCAAATCTGTCTAAATGTGCAGATCGATAGACAGGCAGAAAGGCTTTCAACTTGATGTGTCACAGAGAAAGACAGCATCAGTCCAAGTCACAGTTCCCTACCTTGGCATATTTAGTTTCAGAGGCATCAAAGCTCACTGGTCTTTTATTGGTGTAAAGCAGAACAGAGATTTATCTTAGCTTATTGAAAGTATAAAATATTGGAGCAAAGTATGTTTTTACTGTGCATGAAAATAGTCTATCTGTCCTACCTAGATTACAGGACTAATTATCCACTTTTGTGAATTTGAGGTCTGTATAAGAAAAATAAAAATTAATGTCAGATATCAACAAATGAATGAGGCATTATTAACAATGACACCTAGTGGTGGAAGGGCATTGCCATAAAAGCTTGATTAAAAATGTAGTCTCAATTAATTGACCCTATCTTGGCTTAACATGCTCAGCTTGTTTCACCTTATGCTTCAGTGGAGTTCTGAATATATTAAAATGTTTAGTGGAGCTGCACATTGCCTGGCAGAATGTCCTCATCACAATGACCTAGGGCATTTGCTAAGATACGCAAACAAGTCTTACGATATAGAACAGAAGTATACACACACACACACACACACTTTCCCACTTTCTCTCTCTCTCTCTCTCTCTCTCTCTCTCTCT
>NDGM011115611.1:0-16697 GCA_002564305.1 Octomys mimax
GGGTGGGTGGGTGGATGAATGGGTAGGTGGGTGGGTGAGTAGGTGTGTGCATGTATGTATGTATATGTGGATGGATGGATAGGTGGGTGGGTGGCCGGATGAGTGAATGACCTGGCCAACCTCACTGATGACCGAAAAGCTACCACCTCTGACCCATCCACAGATGGCAGGGCTCCATCCTAGGTCTCAGCCCCATGCCTAGGTCAGTGCTTGGCACATGGTAGGGCTTGGGTTCCTCAACCAAAAGGAAGGCTGAATCTGTTGACCCTTCTCCATTCCTGTGTCCCCCCGTAGGGTCATGTCAGTCCACAGCTGCCCATCGCCTTCCTCTTAACAGTGTGCTGGATGTGGGCTGTTTCCCGTTGCCTTGTAGGGGCTTCTCATTTATGTCACCTGTGTCCTGTGAGCTGAAACCTCCCTGGGGGCCAGGTCTAGTGGGATGGGGCTGTCATCCCCTCAGACATGAAAGGATGGAAGCCCCCATGCCCCAAATGTGCATCTCAGCCAGACATGGTGACACATGCTTATAATGAATCCCATCATTCCGAGAAGCCGAGGCACGAAGGTCACAAGTTCCAGTCCAGCCTGAGCAATTTAGATTGAGTGAGACCCTGTTACAAAACAAAAAATAAAAAGGCCTAGGGCTAGACCTCAACACAAAGATCCTGCATTTACTCCCCAGTACTGCAAAAAAGTGAAATAGTCATTTTGCTCACCCTTGTCTGGCCCTTCCACATCTGAATTCCTGAGTCCTGACTCCCGCCTTCAGGCCCAGGCCCCAGAAGCGACTTTGCCAAGGATTCTGATGAAAGGGGCAGCGGGTAATTACAGGTGCTGGAAATAGCCCCACTTCCTGTCAGCCTCCTCCTCCTACCCCCCTCAAAAAAAGAAAACAACAAATTTCCCCAAAAACACTAAGCTGAAAAAAGCTCTTAGACCTTAGTTTAGTCTGCAGGGGCGGCCTGGGTGGGCGGCCTTAAACATTTGCATTCCTGGGGCTTAGCGGCCCCGGAGGGTCCGGTTTCTGGGTTAGTGGTCCCTGAGCAAGCCAGCCAGCAAGCTCCGTGTACAAAGCAGAGTGTGTGCCGTGGAATTCCAAGTATCCGGCAGGCAGGCGGGGGCTGCAGGCGCAGGGCCTGCTCTTCAGCGTGGGCGAGAGCCACTCCATGCGACCCTACAGGAGCCCACCCTGACTTAGGTTCACAACCTGGGTGCCCCAGGAGAAGCATTTCTGAACTGCAGGGCTTGCCCTGGGCCGAGGACCTTCTCCAGAGGGGTGAGAGGCTCTGGGGACACCAGGGAGCAGTGGGGGTGGCAGGGTGCTGAGGTCACCATTTTCTCCTATGCACCTTAGTTTTCCCTGTGATGTGCTTCTGGCAGAGGTGGGTCACGTGACCAAGTCCTGCGGGTCCGGTGGGTGGATAGGAAGTAGCTGAAACACCTGCCCTCCTTGTGCTCCCACCCATCGTGAGCTTGGTGGGCTCCTTACCAACCACCAGACCCACAGGATTTTGTTCCAGGGATGGAGGCTTCCGTGTTCTTTTTGTTGGGTCCATCTCTCCAGGTTCTCTTTAGCCAGTACGCAGTGCATGCCTGGCGGCCCAAGGCGGAGTGGGTGGCAGCATTGTCTTGTCTGATCTCACATTGTCCCTCTGGGACACGATTGTTATTCCTGGTTTGCAGGTGGGGAAACTGAGGCTCAGAACAATCTCAAGTCAGAGGTGGGTCAGGGCCAGAGCTGGGATTTGAACTCCAGGCTGTACAGGTGCTGTGTCTGTCTGTCCCTGGTGCAAGCTTTCCCCAGAATTTCCTTTGTTCTTCCTGTGGGGAATAGTACCTGTCCCACCAGATCCTCATCATGCACCAGGCTCTAGGCAAGAGGGACCTCAAGTCCTGACTTGATAGACAGGGGACATTGGCCAAGAGGGCCCCCAGGGTCCTTGCCGCTGCACATCTTCAACATCTTGGGAGAAATGGTGTCCGTGGTGGACAGAGGGTGAGGGCAGCACCTAGGGGGGTCCTGGGACTGCGACCACCTGTGGGTTCCTTTGTGGCTGGAAATTGGCAGGAGGCCAGGAGAGTGGGCAACAAGCGACAGGTGTCAGAGAAGGATGCTGGACTGGCCGGGCCCTGCTGATGGTCAGCAGGAGGAAGCGCCACGTTAGCTCGCCAGACACCCCAGCCTTCCACACCCGCCCTCCTGGTGCGCGTCCCAGACCCTTCCTTTTGTTGTCTGGTGCGTCAGACGGCTGTGCTTGCTTGGAGGTTCCTGAATGGGGCTTGGAAATAGGTCACTCCCTTCCCGTGCAGCCAGAACTGACCCGTGTGTGACCTTCCCAGCGGTGACACTGTCTGGCTGTCACTCTTTGATGCTGGCTGTTAGGGGCCGGGCGGCCACTTCATCCCATCTGGCCTTCAGGGACTTCTCCACCCCAGCTGCCAACCCCTGGGTGCGCCTTCCGCCAGTGCCGCCTCCCCTCTGCCATGTTGGAAAGGGGAAATCCAAACTCGGGACCTTCCGCCCAAGCAGTGTCTCATGGTGCGCCGGGCTGGCGGCATGAGAGGCTGGGTGAAGCAGACGAGTTCCTGCTGGGCTGTGGCCCAGGGCAGCTGGCAGTGGGATTCTGCCCCCAAGGCCTCTGCCTTCTGTGGAATCACTGGGATTTTTCTATTTCATTCCTGGCTGGTCCCCAAGCTGTCCTTTCAGGCTGTGGGAAGAGATCATGGTAGATATGGGAGACACTGGCTGGGGAGGTCAGAGGAGCCCACTTCTTCATGTGCCTGGGTGCTCACGCAAGCGTGACTAAAGGGGTCTATATATGGTCCCTGTGCCCCCCCACTGGCACTGTTCCCTGCTCTGCTTCCAGCCAACTTTGCTCCACCAGGCCCTTCCACCATGAAGCAACGGAACCCCTAAAACCATGAGCCAGTTTAAACCCTCACCCTTTAAGTGTTGGGTACTTTGTGCCAACTATGGGCAAGCTGACTGATGCCAGATGCTTCCAGGGTTGCCATCAGGAGCCCAAGGAGGACCCAGAGCAGTGGGGTCACAGCAGAGCCCTATGGAACAGGGTGTCTGCTGCCTGGCTGCCAGTGGCTTGCTGTCCTTGACTGTGTCCCTTTGCGGCCAGCTGCAGGAGGCTCCCCTTGGCAAGGCTGGGGGTCCTGGACTATACTCACTTAAGGTGCTGTCAGATGGGGCCAAGGCGGGAGTCGGGACAAAAGCTTGTTGTGCCTCAGAGAAAATCCAAACCTGGGTTTTCCTGCTGTGTTGTTCTGCAAAAGGAACTCTGTGTGTGGCTCCTGATGCCCAGACACTCAGGGCAGGGTGTCGTGGCCTCCCAGCCACAGTGTGCTGTGGTGGTCACTCTCGTGACCCCTGACTTCTTGGAGCCAGCACTGGGCTAGATGGTCATGTTTGGGGCAAAGAGTCTGTTCTCCCTGCTGTGGGGCTGCTGTGGTTGGGTCCAGACCAGAGGTAGGTTCTTAGACCAAGTGGGGTGGGACCAGGGATGCTGGCCTCATGGACCGGCAGATGGGAGAGGCCGCAGCTGATCCTGGCTTTGGGGACTGCTTGGTCCTGCCCCCTGGGGCAAGTGAGCTCTGGCCTCATTTAGGGACTGAGGTTTGGATCAGGAAGAGGAAGCCAGCCAGGGACAGACAGACAGATACCAGGTAACCTGGCCAAGAAGGTAGTGTGGCTGGGCAGGCTCTAGAACCTTCTTCCCTAGAACAGAAGGTGTCCTGGCAGAAGGTGGCAGATGAACCAAAAGTGCCACTTGCTGGTCCAACAGGTGTTTATTGAGTACTTACTATGTGCCACATGCTGTTCTGGGTCCTCATGTACACCACTGCATGAGACCCAGGTCCTTGCCCTGGTGGAGCACCTGTTGTCCTAGGGGGGCTGGTGGTCTGATGCTCATGACCGTTAAACATGGTTGTCCCCTACATGCAGCACAGGGTGCTGGGTGGGGCAGGACGCATCTGTCATGTGGNGTGGGGGGGGGTGGGAGAGACCTCAGGTGTGACTTCAGAGCAGAGGCTGATGGCAGATAGAGGAGCCCTGATCCCATCTTTGTGTCCACAACCAGCAGAGGGTTGATTCCATGTGGGTATTGGGCTTTGCAAAAGCAGCGGAAGTGGGGCACTGGACAGCGTGGTAGGGAGAGGGGAAGCAGGTGATAAGCTGTCCTGAGTCTAGGGACACAGTGAGCTGCTGCACGGGGTGGCTGTGTGTCTTGTCAGCAAGGGCAGTGGCAGGAAAGGGCAGAGAGACAAAGCTAGAAAGGTCGAATCGGGGCACGCAGTGCTTTTGTGTGCATGACTTCGACCCTTGCCTTTTCCTGCGCCTGGTACATAGCAGGCGCCTGGTGGTTCTGCTGGGTGGCCTGCATGTTTTGTGGAGGCCACCACAGGGTTTTGAGCAGGGACACTCCCCTGGGAGGGCACTGTGATGCTATGAGAGGTCTCAGCTTAGAGCCTGGCCCTGGACCTCCTCCCCCTCACTCTACCTGGCCGGGTCTTGCCAAAGACTGCCCGAGCACCAGCCACCCTCCTCCCCCTCCGTGGGAGGCGTGGCACATGTTGGGTGGCAGGGTTGAACCTGTCATTAGCAGGTCCCTAGCATCCAATCAGAGCAGCTGAGCCCACATCCCCTATAGGGTGCCAGTGGGGCTGGCGGAGCTCAAGGGGATGCAGGCACAGAGCCACGTTTCTAAAAGCAGCTACCACCAAGATGCCCTCCCACGTGGGTGGTCCAGCTTCCTGGGCTGGTGTGATGCTCCATGGGATTGAAGGTGGAGGGAAAGCCTGGCATGGTGGTGTGTGGCTGTAATTCCAAGAGGCTGAGGCAAGGGGGTGGCAGCCCAGGCCGTTCAGTGCATCCTGTCCCTGCCACGCATAGGAGTGCAGCGCTGCAAGTCCACCATAGTTATGCTGTCAGGATGGAGGCAAGGCCAGGAGGCAGGGACAGGGTTTGGGGTCCCTGAGGCCAGGGACTGGCTCCCTCCTGCACCTTTATTTCCTCTGTCCCCAGGTGTGTGTAGCCAGGCCAGCCGCAGCCACTGAGAGGTCAGGAGCATCCTTCTGGGGTAGGATTTGCTCTCTACTTTGTTGACTGGGTTTTGGTGCTGGGTTCTCCTGGGTAGTGAAGGGGGCCACTGGCAACAATCCCTGTGGCCCCACCAACACCCAAGGACCATCATGTCACTCTTCTGAGCTTGGTGTCTCTGTGCCATGGAGGCGGAGGTGCGTGTGGGTCACTTGGGCTACTCCCCATGGCAGTGTTCAGAGCTACCTGCAGGGCATGCAGGACAGTCGATGTGGTGTCCAGGCACTCACTCAGGTGGTCGGCGTGGCGCAGAGTGGGGCAGTCAGCTCAGGTGACCCTGGGGTGGGTGTCTGCAAGTGGTCCTTGTGCTCCCAGGGAGGGGGAGAATGCTGAAGGACCACAAGGGCCCAAGACAGGAGCTAGGGGCCATGTCTGAGAGCCCTGGCTGCCCACGTCTACTGTCCCCAAGGAGCCAGTGGGGCCCAGGTTCCCTGGAGATAAACAGCAGCTGGATCTGCTGCCAGCAGAGTGGGAATTGCCGTCCCAGGGGCTTTCTTCATCCTTGAGTTTAGTCTGTGATGGTTTAATTTGAAAGGCTTTCAGCCTCTGAGTCAAAACACAAAAATCCCCATGGACACTGAGGCAGCATGGGGCAGCTGGCACCTTCTCTGAGGGCTCCATAATCCTTCCCTTCCGGCCTGTGGCCTTGTCCAGCCTTCTAGGCCCTGGGGCCGCCTGGCTCCATCCCCCACTGTCCCCATGCTGTGATGCAGGACCCTGTGCATGGAGGGCACGGCAAGGGCATTGGGTGGCCATCCACACCCTCAGGCTCTCATAGGACGGCCTGCCCAGGGTGACCAGAAAGCACGCTACGCTCTGCTCTTCTGTGCGGCCAGCTAATAGCCATGTGGGGTGTGTCTCCTGGGGTGCACGGCCTGTCACTGCCTCGGTGTGGGCTGTGAAGTAGGCACACGATAGTCTTTATGGGGAAATGGGCTTTAAAGTTGGCTGCTCACCAGCGAGGTGAAAAACTGGAAAGTGCTGGTAAACTGTGCCATTCATAAGGCTCTGGCCTGGGTCTAAAGAGGACTGGGGACACAGCGGCATCCAGAACCCTTGGGTGTGTTGTCTCCAGGAGCCTGGGCCTGGGGAGCGGAGTGTGGAAGTGCTTTGGCCGTTTCCTGTGGTCCCGACCAGGGCTGGAGAACTCGCTGGACCAGAGGGTATGTCCCTGGGCTTTGCAGCCACACAGTGCGTGGTCTGCCACAGGCCTGGCTGTGTGCCAATAAAACTTTACAGAAGTGGACAGTGGGTCAGGCTTGGCCTGTGCGACAACCTGTGCCCAGCCCTGGTCTAGTCAAAGAGGATGGCCCCAGCGGGTGGGGTGGTGCACCCTGTTGTCCCAGCAGTCTGGGAGGCTGAGGCAGGAAGATGGTCATTTGAGCCCGGCCTGCGCAATTTAGCAATTTAGTGAGGCCCTGTCTCAAAATAAAACAAAAAAAGAGCTGGGGCTATATCGCAGTATGAAGACACAAGACTCAAAGTCCAGCAAAAAAGAAAAGAAAAGAAAAAGGAAAAAAATTAAATTTTTAAAAGAACAAAAGACAGAGATCCCAGTAGGCTTGAAAACCAATCCTGCCTGGCAAGTGCAAGAATCCGGTTTGATCCGTGGTACCACATGGTCATCCTGGCTCTGGAACCCCGGATGAGCTGGCCACAGAAACCAGGTGTGGTGATGCACACCTGTGATCTCAGCACTGGAGGCTGAGACAGGAGGATCACCATGAATCTGAGCTGTGTAGTGAGACTGTACAAAACAAACAAACAAACAAACCCCAATCTTGGGTCTCCTGAGAGTGCCAACCTCTGAACTCGGGTGTGTGAATGGGGTACTCCAGTCAGAGCTACACTTTGAGGGGCTGAGGCGTGGCATGGACCCCAGATTGTGCATGGAAACAGGTGGGTGGCCAGCCCTGTAGCCCACAGACCACCTCCTCCTTCAGGGCCCCCCCGCCCCCGGTAAGCACAGCGGGGTGCTGTGCAGGACACTGTGATGGGGCTGCCCTGTGGGTAGTAGGAAGAGATGGGCTTCTGAAAGCGCTCCCCTTCTCCTCTGGCCAGACGACCCCTGGCATTGAACAGAACCTCTACAGGATGTGTCAGAGCCTTTAAAAGGTGCTGCTGGCTTTGGGATTCTCTAGGGGGGTGGTCAGATGTTTCCCCAAAATTCATGAATGTTCTCTCAGAGCCTTAAGGATCTGCGCACTGCACTTGGGAAGAGCTTTCTGCCCTTTATTTCATAAATGGGGAACCTCAGATCCAGAGAGGTCACTGTCTCCATCAGGGATACCCGGAGGGCTGGGACAGCGTTGGGGTGAGCCCTTCCCTCCTGGTGGGGAGGTAGAGTCGGTGGAGTCCTGGGTGTTGGTTCCATGCTGTGTTTTGGGCCCCACTGGGGTTTCGGTCCCCAGAGCACTGGTTCCTGGGTCTACAGGCCTCCTAGCCTCGGGCTTTCTCAGCCCCTGTGCTGTGGAGGTTGTGGGCAGCACAGCTGTCCAGGCGGGGCCTTGGTGGCACTGTGCCAAGTAGCAGCCCACCTTAGCACTGTGACCCCAGCTATGTGACTTGCTCAATCCTAGCACAGGCATCCAACAGGTCCATTCTAGGTATGGCCTCGTCATTACCAGGCTTCAGGGCTCAGGGAGGAGCAGGACCCACATGGAGGCTGCAAGGGGCCTCCATGTTGCCATGCATGTCCAGCACAAGGGCTACGGGCAATTTAGCCCTGGTTAGGACCAGGCACCCTGCTGCAGGGTCCATGTGCAGGGCGACAGAGATGAGGCAGAGGCAGTATGGGCTGGAGATGGTGCAGCGAGTGCCACCAGCCAAGGACTTCATGCAGGCAGGAGAAGGGTAGTGACAGGTGTCAGGAGGGATGGGAGCAGCCCTGAGAGAGACAGCAAACCCAGGGGCAGGTGTTGTGGGGGAATCAGACAGCTGGGGACTGCAGAAGGAACAGCCACGCACTCATGTGGGGCCCCTGCCCACATTCAGCGCACATGCAACATCTTTCCCCAGTGTAGTGTGCTACACAGGGGAGGTACATCAGCCAAGAGGTACATCTGTTCTGCAGCTAAAAACAGGAGCCATGCAGGCCCACGGGAGCTGGGTCCTGAAGTGCACCCTGAGTCCGTGTGCTGGCTGGGTTTAAGTGAGACAGCCCTGGGGCCCCAAGGTCCTGGAGGTGGTGGCTTTCCTGGTGGGTGAGAGCCGAAGAGCAAGCCATCCTGGTCTGTTAGGGTCTCTGGGTAGAACCGTGAGGAGGCAGGAAAGCCCTTCCCAGTGCCGTGGGCTGGGCGTGCTTGTCTTCCTGGCCCTCTGGGAGACTGAGGAAAGCTGGAGTCCAGCCTGGGCAACTTGGCAGCGACTGAAACCACGTCAAAATGGGAGAGAAAAAGGGCTGGGGGCATAGTTCACTATGAAGGTGCAGAGTTTAATCCCCGGTATCACAAAACAGAATAGGGATTTGATGTTTTCAACCTTTGTACTTTTCTGTACGTGACTTTTATGGTGAAAAATGAAAGTGGTTGTTATATGTCAATATTTACACGGGTCCTGTGGGAGTCTCTGTAGATGTAAATAGAAAGACAGACGCCCAAGTCACCTGCCATCCTACCACCTGGAGGCAGCCACTTTGCATTCTGCAGCCACGTGGGGAATGTCGCTCGGTGGTAGACACACGTCCCCTGTCTGCACACGAGGCCTTGGGTCCTGTGCCCAGCAGCCAGCCTGACAACACTAATGCCAAGTGCCAGAGTGCTTGTGACTTGGCGAGGACCCCTCTGCTGCAGTGCTGTGTCCAAGCTACCACCACCTCCGGGCTCCCCTTCTCCCTCCATTCCCCAACTGGGCGGTAACTGGCAGTATGCATTGTCCTTTTTAAAAAGATAGTGACAAAGTAGACACCAGTGTGAGATTTCCCAGGGTCACCACTCTAT
The DNA here is from genome assembly GCA_002564305.1 of Octomys mimax. NCBI lineage: Eukaryota > Metazoa > Chordata > Mammalia > Rodentia > Octodontidae > Octomys > Octomys mimax. The sequence continues at coordinate 9,049 of NDGM011115611.1, forward strand.
CCAGACAGCTGAGCCCCAGTAAGCACCCTCACGCTGCTGTGGGGGCCGCAGCGCCTTTCGTCTTGTACAACTGAATTCCTGGGCCCATTAAACTCCTAGAACTGACCCTGTAATGTCATCTCTGTGAATCTGCTTCCTCTAGGGGCCTGGAGGAGTGGAAGCGGGTCATACTTGTCCTGTTGCCACTGGGTTACTTTACTTAGTATAGTGTCTTCAGGGTTCATTTGTGTTGTAGCACACATTAGACTTTCCTTATTTTTAATTTTTTTTTGGGGGGTGGTACTAGAGATTAAACTCAGGGTCTTCACACCAAGCTACACCTCCAGAACTTTTTTTTACTTTTTATTTTGAGACAAGGTCTTGCTGTATTACTAAGTTTTCCAGGCTGGGCTCAAACTTGAAATCTTCCTGCCTCAGCCTCCCAGTTTCTTTCTTTTCTTTTTTCTTTTTTTATTTTTTCTGTACCAGGGATCAAACTCGGGACCTTGTGCTTCCCAGGCAGGTGCTTGTGCTGCTGAGCTACCTCCTTGGCCCACTTCCTTTTTATTATTATTTTTTTTCCTTTTGAGACAACATCTCCCTATGCAGTTCAGGCAGGCCTTGAACTTACTTTGTACTTGAACGCACGGTGATCCTCCTGCCTCAGCCTCCAGAGTGCTGGGATTACAGGCATGTACCACCAAACCCAGACTTGGTTGCCAGCTCAGTGTGCCCCAGGGGTGGGGCCAGCGTGGCATGTGGGACCGGGGATTGAACCCTGATCCCAGCACTTGCCAAAGCAGTCAATGAGTCTGTTGAACTATCTCGGACTATAGAGCTTTTATTTAATCTGCTCATTCACCTGTGGACACCTGAGTCCTTTCTGTCTGTGGGGATTGATGCTGCTAGGGACGCCCGTGTGTACCTCTGTCTCTGAGAGCCCATGTCCCTTCTGCAGGGCACATACCTAGAAGTGGAGCTGCAGGGTCACATGACACTAAGTTTGCCATTTCACACCCTCAGAGTGAGGCTTCCAGCTCCTCCACCTCCTTGCCGATACTTGTCCTGTCCTCTTCTGGTTGTGGATGTTCTTTAACACACTTTTCAAACAAATACATAAACCTTTGATGGAAGAAGAGCACGCCCAGCATAGTTTGTTCCTTCCTGTTTGCCTAGCATGAATGCGTGTCCTTTTGGTGTGCCAATGTCTATTGCAAGGGCCCATCCTTCATCCTCTACCCCCCACCCTAGCCCTTGGAGGTCCGGTGGCTCCTCCCTGGCCCTTCCCCACAGTGGAAGGCCCAGTCAGCACTGCTAGACTCGGGGTGCAAAGGGCTGCCTGCTAGTGCTTCAGCTCTGTGTTCTTCGGTCTGCTTGGGAGGTTGAGCATCTTTTCAGCGCCGTCACAGCTCTTTGCATTTACTGCTTCTCTGAGAGTTGGCTGTGTACATCCTGTGGGCATTTCACTAGCTCCAGCCTGGCCCAGGGTGGGCGGGTCTGGAGTCTCCTGCAGCGGAGTGACAGTGATCCAGGTGGCAGAGTGGGGACGCGATGCTCACGAGGAGGCCAAGAAGGGTCAGGCCCAGGAGGTGAGGGTTTAGATCTGTGTGACTGGCAGCCTAAGGGTGGAGGTGGCAGATGCACAGAGTCTGCTGGGGTACCCCACCCCAAGAGATGCCATTTAGGGGCACAGCAGGTTCCAAAGGAGACATAGCTTAGAGCCAGAGTGCAGAGGATGCTGGGAGGGAGGCTGAGGCCACTGGTGGGCAAGGGGTGAGGAGCTGGAGCCTGCAGCCCATAGGTCACAGGGATAAGAGAGTGCCTGGTTCAGGGACGCAGGTGACATTTTCAGATGCTCTTCCTGGGGCTGTTCGCTTGATGGAGCAGGAGTTCTTGACCTTGGAAGAACTCATTCCCCACAGGGGCTGGGCCTGACTGACTTGGGCAGGGTGGAGGCCCCCAGAAGTGTGGGGGCAGCAAAAGGGGTCGTCCCAGCCGTGACTTTGTGGGTCCTCACCAACAGGTGTTGGCTGAGCTCCTGTTGTTTGTGCAGGCATCGGCTGTCCCCAGGTGACCAAGATGTGGCTTATGGGCTGAGGGGTGGGGCAGAAGTGCAGAAACCACCTTCCTTGGGACATCTTCACTTCATCCCATTCAGGCCCGGCCCCAGAGGCATGCCTGGAGATTGGGAAACTTGGGGACACTTCCTGGACAGCAGCCCGTCCTGGCTTCAGGGCTGCTGGGGCTCTGAAACTGCCTTTTCAAATCACTTCTGCCTCCTGCCGACCCTGGGTCCTTGTCGGTCTGCTGGAGTGCCCAACATGAGTGGATGGTGACTGTGCCACCCTGCGTTGGGGTCTCAGCCAGCACAGACGGGACTCAGGAGTGGCCAGGGAGTAGGAAGGGCCTCTCTCACTCCACCCAGAGGCAGGGGGTTGCAGAGAGGCCCAAGGAAATGCCACCACACACAGTGACTCTTTGCTCTCTGGGGCCGACTGTCCGCTCCAGCATGGCTCTGGGGGAGCAGGAGGGGCAGCAGTGGCCGTAGATTACATTAAAGAGACAGAGGGAGGCAGGCTGGGACAGTCAGCTGGTATGTCCGCATTTGCGCAGCAGCCTCAGGACAGAGGGGCCCCTCTTTCCGTGACTTCCTGCTCAGTGGCCCCGGTTTTCTTTTCTTTTCATATAAAACAAAGGACTTTTTTTTAACGGTGGCAAATATGTTCAACATAAAAATTGCCTTTTTTTTTTTTTTTTTTGGTGGAACCGGGGATTGAACTCAGGGCCTTGCACTTGCCAGGCAAGCGCTTATTCCACTGAGCCATCTCCCCGGCCCCCAAAAATTGCCTTTTGCAGCACCTCCCAGAGTCCATTCAGGCCAGGTGTGGTGGTGCACACCTGTAATCTCAGCGCTTGTGAGGCTGAGGCAAGAGGATTCATGCAAGTTCAAGGCAGCCCTGGGCTACAAAATGAGCTCAACTCCAGCCTGAACTGCATATTGAGACCCTGTCTCAGACAGACGAAAACAAACAAGCAAACAAACAAACAAAAAACAACCTATTCAGGGGCACTAAGTAGGTTCACATTGTTGTGCTCCCAACCCCACCGTCCACCTCAGCACTGTTTCATCTTCTCCAACTACAACTCTGTCCCCTGACACACTGACTCCCTGTCCCTCTCTCCTAAATCCTGGTGACATCTGCTGTCCCTCTTTATGAATCTGACCATTCATGAGCCCCAGAGAAGTGGAGTCCTGTAGCGTTTGCCTTTCTGTGACTTATTTCCCTTTGCAATCTGACCTTGGGGGTCACCTGTATTGTGGCAGGTGACAGAGTGTCCTTGCCAGTCTGACGTATGTCCCTTTGTGTGTGTGCCATACTTGGCTGCCCATTCATTCATCTGAGGGCACTCGGGTGGCTTCTACCTTTGGCTGTTGTGAACAGTGATGCAGTGAACATGAATGCACAAATACCAGTTCTGGTTCCTGCTCTGAGTTCTGTGGGACATGTATGTCCCCAAAAGTGGAACTGCTGCTCAGATGGCAACTTAGAGTTTGTATCAGGAGCTTCCATAGCAACTGTAACATTCCATAAAATGCAGTCTTCTGATTGGGTGGTCCTTACAGCATCTTTGCACTTTGAAGCAATGTTGTGGTTCTGGGGTCCCTGGGTCGATGGCTGGGAGGTGGTGACGCTTTGCATGAGGGTTTGACCACCCGAGTGTTGTGTGAACTGTGACCATGACAACCACCACCCGATGTGCCAGTACATGTCACACCGAGTTGTGCAAGCACCAGGCATTATTGCAGGACCCATACATTGCAGGACCCGGCACGCTGGGACGTGCCGGCTGCCTCATTTGCCTTCTTTGGGTCTCTCCGAAAACTCCCAGGGTCAGTACCTAGTCTTCACATTTTTTGAGGGGGAAAAAAAAATGAGCAACACTCTCTTCTACTCCCGAAGTGTTACGTCTTGGCGCAGAAGTTTTCTGTGCGCCTAGCAGATGTTTCCTAACTCTTCGTGATTGTTGACCTACATCCCCTGAAGTGAAAGAACGAAAAGAGTGATTGAGGGTAGGAAAGAGGCAGGATGGGGGGCAGAAAGAAACCTGGAGGACAGCAGCTGTTTTCTGATACCTTCAAGCAGGCATGTGCGACCCTGCCTCCACCCCGCGCAGGAGCCAGGCAGGCCCCCACTTGGAGCCCAGGGGGGTCAGTCGCTGTGCTTTGGCAGTAGTTGCCATCCCTGCCCTTGGCATGAGCAGGGAGCTATAGTCACTCCCTGGGAAGATGGGGACATTTGCTCTGTGGACACTGCTTCCGGTCCCCCTCTGGAAGCGCAGGGGGCTGCATGGACAAGTGGAGGAAGCTTTCTGATGTTTCATCTCTCCATCTGGTCCCTCAGGTTTCCTCCAAGGGCTGCTCCCAGTGCCCTGGTCCTGGCTCCCTGCTGTGGCATGTGGCCTGGACCATCTGGCTCCAGACCATGTTTCCAGCTCTCCCTCTCTCTCTCTCTCTCTCTCTGGGTGTTATTGCCTTAAATGCCCTAGCATTCCCAGAAACCTCTGCATAGGCCTGGGGCAAAAGGAGAGGGACAGGGGCTTTCCGGTAGTTTCTGTCTCGTCCCGGAAATGTACCATGTAAATTCCCAGCGCGCGGGGCTGCGTCAGGGTTAGAGACTGTGACCCTGCTCTTAGCTACAGCTACTCATCCGTGATGATGGAACAGGGAGTTGGGGCCCCTCCAGCCCCTCTTAGGAAAGGATTAAGAAGTTTAAAGAGGGGGTTCACTGCACGGCAGGTCCCTGCCCCAACAGCTAGCTCCAAGATGGGCACCTGTACCTGCCAGCTGCCAGCCCAGCCGCTCAGCAAGGTTGTTAACTTGCTTCAATCCTGTCAGCGTTTCTGGTCCCCCTGGTTTGGGGATCAGAAATCATGGTAGGGCTTGGGGGGAGCAGCACAGGGCTGGCTTCCCAGCTACTTGCCCCCTCCTTCTTTCCCTCGCCCTCCTCCCCTCTCAGTCATGGCACAGTCTCAGCCTCACACCTGAAGCCTCAGCCCTGCAGCCTCCCTGCCTCCTGCTCTCCCTGCCTCCTTCCCACCCCTCCCCCACTGTGTCCCACATGGCTGAGGTGGGGCTGAAGATGACTTAAGAGTGCCACCAGGTCACCTGTGTGTAGAGTCCTGACTGTGGGTGCCCCTGCATGGGAGACACTCTGGTCGAGAAGAGAGGTGCCTGACTCTGGGGGTGCTCCAGGGGTGCTGGGCCAGAGTGTCTTGGGGGCTGGTGCCCAGGCTGTGTCTTGGAGGAGCACCTTCCCCTGGTGCCTGGTGACAGTTGCTTGGGGGACAGAGAGCTGGTCACACTACCCTCCACTTGGCCCTGGGCAGGTCTCAGTGACACCTCTGCACCTATCAGGCGTGGGGATGAAAAGTAGCTGTGCAAGCCTGGGATGGAGCCCAGGGTGGGCTGCAGTTCCGCCCTTGCCCGGGCCCCTGCATGCTGGCTCGGTCGGCCCGGCTTTCTCCGGGTCAGGGGCACTGAGCTCCACGGCAGCCTCCATCTCAGAGCTGTGAGACTCTGGCGGCCATGGCACTGTAATTGTTCCCAGCAGTGTGGAGCGAGGCCTGTGAGGCCTCCAGTGTTTGTTTTGCCTCTGTGTTCGGCCAGTGGTAACCAAGGGCCGCTTCCCCTTGGTGACAGCCAGCGGGCTGGGGCCAGAGCTCATCCAACCTGGCCGAGAGCCTGGGGACCTGCAAGCAGCCTTGGACACAGAGGACAAGCCAGTCCTAAACTGCCTCTGCCCTCCCTAATGTCCCTGTGGGGAGGACCCTGGGTTCTTCTCCTGGCTCTGGCTCTAGGCACTTACGAGGAACATTCCAGAACTCTGGATTCCCCAGTAGGTGTCTGGGATACTGAGGCCACTCACTGGGCAGGAGGTGGGTCATGGGTGGGATGGCTGATTTCAGCCAGGGCTCAAGGCTGAGTGACTATCCCCCCTAGAAGTTTGGCAGGACCCAGGGTGTGAAGGTAACCCCAGGGCAAAGGAGGCGGAGACAGGGCAGGGCAGGGAGGTGCTGGCTAACCAGGAGGGCTTCATGGAGAAGGGGCTGGGAGAACTACTATGCTGTGGCCCTGGGGCCGGGCTGTTAGGCTGAGCCCGGGTGAGCTGAGGGGCATCTGTGATGAGCAGAGGGCATCACTGCGCCTTTGTCATCCCAGATGACAGGTGACCTCAGGCTGAGCAGGGGAATCACAGCCCATGTTGTTGTGTTCCCTCCGCCCAGTGTCTGCGCGTCTAGTGGGACAACAGAGCCCAGATCTGGGACTGTGGAACACAGGGTGGCCCCTCCTCTTGGTGTGCCCTTTACCCTGGAGGCCCTGCCCTGACAGTGCCTGGGGTTCCACACCACCCCCACGTTGGGTCGCTTGGGTCATATGGGGTGCGGCCTGAGAGCCGGTGGCAGGCTCCTGGGTGGGGCACGTGCCTGGCCCTCAGGCTGGTGGGCAGCCCTGGATGTCACACTGCAGGCAGGGCAGGCGACAACTGCCCCCTCGCCCTAAAGGGACCGCGAAGGAGCTGACTGTCTCAGGCACAGGCAGGCTCCACACCTCGGGTTTCTGTTTGGGGCCTGGAGAGCGCGCTGTCGGTCGATCGGGACGGGGTGGGGCTGGGGCGATGTTCTCAAGGAGGCCTTCAGCCAGCCCAGCTGCCGATCCCATTAAACCTCCGTGATTCATGGCCGCGATGGATGCGATCGAGCGAGCCGTTGGGTTGCGAAAACTCGGGTCCCGGCAGCGGGGCGGCGCGAGCTGCTGGCAGGTCTCGCAGTCTCAGCAGAAAAGAGGCGCCTCTGATATGGGAACGGAAACTCGGGGGCCGGGCAGAGAGGGAGGGGTTCACGCGAGAGGTCCGCGATCCTGCGCCCGCAGGGTGTGGGGGGCTGCGTCAGGTTGGAGGTCCAGCTGCCTGCTGGGATGTTCCAGGCTCCCAGGGGAGGTGGGGGACAGGGACACATCCAGGAAGCTTGCAGCTGCGTCCTGACTGAATGAGAAGCCCAGCTTCGAGAGGAAATACCTCTCCAAAGTGGCCCGTGTGATGTCACACTCTGGCGTGCGTTAGGGTCCGCTGGGTCCCTAGGGGCGGGGCCTAGGGGCCCACGGCCAATCCTGGACCACTGTGTGTTTCCAAGGTTGCCCTGGGACCCGCCTGCCCTCCTCTTGGCCCCTCCTCCTCTGCCCCATTGGCCTCCTAGACCCGCCCGACCTGGATACTGAGCCAGTTTCCCTTTTTCCACTTCCCCTTTTCCTTGCGTGTTCTCAAGAACTAATGAATGGGACAGATCCGCCCCAGAGCCGGGCGGCTGTGCTGATGGACCTGCCCATGCCCAGGCCCTGGCCACCGCTCCCCACCCAGGGGACCCCCCCACCACTCCGGTCCCAGGAGGCACTGGGGCAGTCAGGCGGTCCCAGCGGCATAGTACCCAAGGGCTTCCTTCAGGGATCTCTTTGTCACGCAGGGAGCTTGAAATGGCAAGAGGTGAAAGCAGAGCAAAGTCACCGGGCCTCCTGGCCAAGGTCTTTGCAGAGACGACGGCGCTTGGGGCTGGGAGTGAGTTTCAGGATTTTTGTAGCTGGTTTCTGGCACCAAGGGCCCCAGGAAACGTATCCC
>NDGM011115617.1:0-10714 GCA_002564305.1 Octomys mimax
TTGAACTCAGGTCCCTGAGCTTGCCAGGCAAGTGCTTATTCCACTGAGCCATCTCCCCGGCCCAATCCAAAAAAGAGCATCTAGGATGAATATACACTTTTCTGATAAATAAATACAAATGATAAGTAAATATACAAAAAAAGAATAATCTCCATCCTAGGTCACTTGAGAAATGCAAATTAAAACAACACACCATCAGATATCATGTCACCCCAGAATCAATGGCTAACATCAAGAAGTCAGCCAACAAAAAATGCTGGAGGGGCTGTGGTGGAAAGGAACCCTTCTGCTCTTTTGTTTGGAGTTTAGACTGGTATAACAACTATGGAAAGCAGTGTGTGGATTCCTAAAAAAGCTACGATTGGGGATTCCATTCAAGCCAGCTATTCCCCTCCTGGTTATTTTTCCCAAAGAATTGAAAACGTCACACCACAGTGCTATATGTGCATCCATTTCTACAGCAGTGTAGTTTATCATAGCTAAATCTCGGAAATGACCCAAATGCCCATCAACCAAGGAATAGATTATACTGATGTGGTATTCATACCATGGAGTATTATTCATCAATAGAAAGGATAAAATTGATGCTTTAATCAGTAAATAGATGAAACTAGAGACCATACTCAGAAGTGAAATAAATCAGACCTGCATGTACAGACATCATATTGTCTCTTTAGTTTGAGAACCTGAAAGAGAAATGAAACCTGAAAGGTACAATAGATACTCGGAAAAGGAAATGATTTTATTGAAAATGAAACATTACTGAGTTGAGAAGGAGTGGGGGAAAGAGAAATATCTGTGTGTGTAAACAGGATGGTTTGTACTGCGGATTTCTGCTGGTCTGTGGAAAGGAGCAGCTAATGCTTAATTTGTTTTGTCTCCTTTTTCAATTGTTTCTCCTTTTCCTCCTCTTAATTTCTTATATATTTCTTTCTTTCTTCAAAATTTTCATGCATATATCTGGTAATATGAATAAGTTGTTGGGACACAACTCTGTATTACAGCAAAATACTGTGAAATACATATTACTTTGTTAAGTGAAATTCTGTATCATTTGTAATTTTTCTCTTTTAATATTATTTTGAATTCACTTTTTTTCAAACTTTTATTTATTTATTCACTTATTTATTTGTCACGAGGTCTCACTACACAGCTCATACTTAGTGGTCTTCCTGTCTCAGCATCCCCAGCTCTGGCATTGCATAGATTTGCCAACATACCCTGTTTCAGTGGCCAGTTCAGCATGGGGCCATCATGGCATGTGGCATTGGGATTGAACTTCAATCTTTGGTCCTTAGGCTTGCCAGGCAGGGCTTTAGACAGCCCAGCTATCTCCCCACCCCTTGTAGTACTCTCTTTATGAAATAAAATACAAAAAACCCAGATAATGTGGCTTAACTACCTGACTGGCACACGGGAGGATTGAACTCAGGGCTACACACTTGGCAAGGAAGTGTTTCTTCTACGGAGATATCTCCCTGGCCCCAAGGTCTTGAGTATAATTCCTGGTTCAAAAAAAAAATGTTAAGGTGGCATATTATGTTTGGAGTTGCTTCTTTGTTTTATAATCTGTTCCATTGATCATCAGGTTTTTTTTGCCAGTATCATGTTATTTAGTCAAAAACTCATTCTTGATGAAAATCCCTACAGATAATTGGAATACATGATCTTCATCTCAATCTACTAAGTGTCATCTATGTCAGTTCCACAGCCAACATCATGCTATGTGGTTAAAAAGTGAAAACTTTTTCTTTCTTTCTTTCTTTCTTTCTTTCTTTCTTTCTTTCTTTCTTTCTTTCTGTATTTTTGGAAGGGTCTACAGGGTGTTCAGAGTCTCACTATTAGATCAGATTCATAGTGATCCGCCTGTTTACAGTCTCCCAAGAGCTGGAACTACAGGCATGCATCACCACGCCCAGTCTCAATAGCCTTCTCAGCATGCCCCGGGGATGGTGCCAGCACGGCAGGTCCAGGCTTCGAAGCCCTGTCCCTGCACCTGCTTGCAGGCACCTTAATCCACTGAGCTATTTTGAAAGCTTTCATTCTAAATCAGGATTAAAACAAAGATGTCCATTACCACAACCCTTATTCAATATATTTCTGAAAATAGAAAAATTAGAGAAGAGAAATAAATAACACAAATAAGAATAAGTAAGGAAGAAGTTATATTATTCTTTGCAGAAGACATGATACCCTGCACAGTTGAACCCCCAAAACTCCACAAAAAGATTTCTAGGTTTAGTAAATGAATTTTGTAGCATAGCTATATACAACATCAACACTAAAAAATGAATTGCATTCCTGTATACAAATTGCAGGCTCCCTTAAACAGAAATTAGGGAAGTAAGTTAGAGGGAGAAGAATCAAGATTGTTCAAGGGTCCTGAATAAACCGCTGAAAGAAGAAAAAAATAAATAAATAAAAATAAAACTGTTAAATCAAAAAAAATAAATAAAAATAAATAAAATGTACCAATAAAAAAATTCAAGAAAAAAAAAAGCAGAAATTAGAAAAACCACACTTTTCACCCTACATTACCCCAAAACGAAATATTTAGGAATCAGTCTAATAAAGGATGTACAAGATCTTTGCATTGAAGACTACAGGACTCAGAAAAAGGTTATCAAATAAGATAACAAAATATTGAAAGTTATCCCTTTCCCTTGGGTAGAAAAAGCCAACATTGTGATCTGATTTTTGGATTTATTTTACAGAGAAAAAACTAGCAATAAGACAGTTTCAAAACAGGTCAGTAGGACAGTTACAACAATTAATGCATTGCATATTGTTTGTATTAGTTATTCATAGTACAAGATGCAGACATGATATCTTCTCTAAGCACTATTAGTACAAATATTTCTTCTCATTGAAATTAGAGAAAGTAGCTGTATATCTAATGTAACTAATATATATATATATATATATATATATATATATATTCACTACAAAATGGTCCTTAATTTATAATCCCCCTTTTTTGTTTAGTTTTGTCAGAGATGGGTATTCCATTGCCATTCAAATCTTTTAGGTGAGTGAATTTAACAAAATAATCCAATATAGTCCAATAGACCATACTAATAATGGGTTATCCAAAGGACTGGCAATGTCAGAAGTTGTTGACTTGAGCCATTTACAGCTCAGCATGTTAATATGGCTTTATGTTTTATACCTTGTGTTTATAGTTTTCTTCTGGATTCTTAAGACCAAGATAAACCAAGACCTATATAACAAAAAAATGTAACTTTTGTCTATGACAAGGTCAGTCAAATCCCCTCAAGATTTCAACTGAAACCATTTACAGCAGTTTGTAAATTTTTTGTCAGTGATCTTAAATGTTTATTCTATCTACCAATGTCCTAATCAGAGAGATATTTAGACACTAGAGGAGAGGAGTCAGACCACATGCATTTTGCTAATAACGAATGACATCAGCCATGCTTACATGGGATGGTACATGGTCAAGCAAGACTATGACCTCTTATGGCAGCTAAAACTGAAAGAAGAGTTGAGTGAGTCTGTACCTAGTTCAAAAAGTCAGGCCTGAGGAGTCTTAAATGACCTTAACTGGTAGGAACAATTCTCACTCTAACTTTATCTAGAGCAATCAGCAGAAAAGTATAACCAAAGATATATTCAACTAATAATAATGATAATAATAATACAGAGAAAAAGATTTCAGCCTACAAGTTATTATTTACTCTTAAAAGATAATGCCTTAACAGAGGCTGAACCATTACATATATGAAAAATAATAAAATCTCCTTATATGAAAAGAAGCATCAAAAAATAATATCTCCATTTGGACATTGTTAGTACCAAGACTGTGGAGTTCAAATACCATACCTAACTTACAGAATTTTGACAGTGGAGAAATATCAGTTCAACTATATTATGCAAAAGGTGCATCAAGGACATTTTGACACGTCAGCAAGAAATGATCTACCAAAGACTATGAAGATCATGTCAAAAAGTTGCATGTGCAAGCCAGTCAAATAGCTCAGCAGATTAAAGAGCTTGTTTAGGCAGACACAGCGGCCCAGATTCGATACCCTGTGTGGGGTGCCAGCCCTACCCTTGGGCCTGCCAGACAGCAATTGAGATGGGGCCCCATAGCTGCACGCCTGTAATCCCAGCTCTTCGGAAGTCTGAATACAGGAGGATCACTATGAGTTCGAACTACCCAGTGAGACCATGTAGACCCTGTAGACCCTATAGACCCTTACTAAAAAAATACACAACGCAAAACAAAACAAAAAGATGCAGAAAACAAGTTAAAAAGCTTCCTTTGGCGAAAACTGTGCAATTTGAAACTCAATAAATATAAGAAATGAAACAATTTGAAAGCATTAAATATACTTAAGACTATAATTTTATAATAGAGTATTTTTTCACCTTTTAAAAGACACCAGGAATCCCACTCATTGCTTAGAAGATGTAAACAAAATGAAAGAAAAATTCATGTGCTAAGCCTTTCCCACGTAATATATGGCACTTAATTTTTTTTTTCAGAATTCTAGCCTCTGAAGTACTGAGACAATAATTTATGTTATTTCTTAAGCCAGGCAACATGTCTTAATTTTTGAAGCCGTACAAGAAAGCTATCATATTTTCTACATACAGCCTTGTCTCCCATAAATTTTTATATATGATACATTCATTTTAATTCATTTGTTGTAATTCACTCTTTAATCTACCGTTTATCTATTAACATATAATTTAATTTTAAGGTATTGAATTTTTCATATCTCTTTTTAATTAAAATCCTTTGTACATAGAATGTAACTTCCTATGATGGGTGAGGCTCTCAGTTCCATCATAAGCATTGTGTTGAAAAGGATATCTCAATATTCAGTCATTACTGGTGACTTCTTTATGTAAAGCTTCTGCAATTTGAACATGTTAATCATATATTTGCTGACAGTGTTTGAAGGTGTATGACTATACTTTGTACTTCATTGACAATTTCTGTTTCAGCTTTAACATTACAAAATGGACTTTCAATTCTCTCAGAACACTCATTTTAAGATCAATTTTTTTCTGATGTTAAAGTGACAATTATAACTAATGTTTGAATGCAATTTACGTGGAATAACTTGTGTCATTCTTTATTTTACCGTTGTACTGTTTCAGTATTATATTTGTCTTTGTAGACAGACTGCAAATGTACATGATTTTTACTGTTATGCAACATGGCAGTTTCTTAATTTTAATTTGAAAGTTTACTGAATTTACATATAGTGTAATTACAGGAGCTGGGTAGATGACTCAGTGAAATAAGCGCTTCCCTGGCAAACACAAGGACCTCAGTTCGATTCCTGGTTCCGCCAAAAAAAAAAAAAGTATAATCTCATATTGTAATTACAAAAGTTTCAGATTTATATTCCACATTTGTTGTTTCACTGAAAACAACAACAAAAAGACAAGAATAAGTATACTTAAAGAAGTATATGAAATGTAATGATCAAACAGAAATCATCTATAAATTGTTGGAAAGTATAGCAGATAAAATTTAAATAAAAGTTTTGGATTTAAAATGCATTTATAAAAATGTAAATATTTTGCATAAAGTTCCATTGTGTGTTCAACAATGTAAAAATATCAAGATTGAAAAGACATAGCAATAAGTATTATACAATATTAAAGAGTAGAGAAAGAAAAATGTAAAGAAAATTTAACAAAAACAAAAATACGGAGACTCCTTGAACACTACAGAATACACAGGGCTGGAAAGACAGCTTGGTAGTCTATGTGCCTGCCTGGCAAGCACAAGGACTAAGGTTTGATCCGTGGTACCACATGCTGTGCCAGCATCAGAACCCTAGGTGCAATGTGCAGGCCACCAAAACTGGGCATGGTAACATACACCTGTAATACCAGCAATGGGGAGGCTGAGAGGAGGATCACTATGAGTCCAAACTACTTAGCAAGACCCTGTGCGAAATGAATAAATAAAAGTTTTTTAAAAAAGAAATTATACACAATAATAAAGTACAAGTACAAATAATTGAATAATTGTATAAAAGTATAAATGTATACATTTATACTTACTCCTAATTGATTCAGGAATTATTCATTTAAACAATGTATATAGTTGTATTTTATGTCTATAACATACAGAAAGTAAATATGTTCATCGATAATATTGCAAGGGAGGTTTGTGAGGGTTATGCTATATTTAAGTAATGAAATGCCTGCCAATGATAACTCAATATTACATGAAAAATAATGGAAATGGTAAATGTCAAATAATGAAGTAAAATAAAATGCTACATGTATTCACTTTCTTTCTTTGCTCAAACTTTTAAGTAATATTTTATAGTGTTTGATATATAAATGTATTTTGGGGTGTTGGTATATGTTTAGATATTCTGTGTAAAACACTAGTGACACAAAATATGAGAAGTTCCAGATCTATTATGATTGGTTTAGTAACTTACAAAAATTAAATTAGTATTCAGCAGAAATAGATTGTGACAAATTGTGTGTTGTAAGATCCAGGGCATCTATTAAGGAAATACTGAATCAAAAAAAAATAGAGTGAAACAAAATCTTGAGACAATTAAATTCTATATTCTTATACTTCATACAAAAATCAAATAGTAGTGGAAGTAAAGAAGAAAAATATAGAAAAAATAAATTAAGTGGTATATATATAAATGTAAAAATATGAATGCTAATAATGTAAAATAAGAATCTATTTAGCATGAGAAACAAAATGCGAAGTTTTCAACATTGGATTTCAGCAAAAATACTATGCTGTCAGCCTGAAATATAGCTAAAACACAATTCTACAAATAGATTAAAAGAAGAATATTGCAATATATTATTATACAATGTTAACATTTGAGTGGCTCTGTGTATATCAGTGAAAAAAAGCTTATAATTTTATATTTTTCTAGAGATGAAATGATTACCAGTAATGAAACGTTCCTTCTAGATGATGTAATATTTATAAATGCCATTTATCCAGTGAAGGGACTCAAATTCTGTGAAGCAAACTTGGCAGAATTACAAAGAGATATGTAATTCAAGAACTATCATAAGGATTTCTAAGTTTACGTTTCAATATCTGAGATGTAAAGTGGCATTTTATTTTAATTTGACGGGGAAAGTGATAAACAGAACAGCGATAATATGAGATTTAATATAAAAAAATAAAAGACTAACACAAACTGTACATTAAGTGCACCTAACAGCCCTCCATAGAATATTTCACCTAAAAACATTAGAATGGAATATTTTCCTGAAATGACTTTAGAATATTCTTCTAAATTTGCAGAGTTATTTTGGGTTTGTGATGTTATATTCTGATAAACACTTAATAAATTAAACTATATTGTCATTATATATTTATGTCACCTCATCTATGATATATCACGTATAACTTAACAATAGAGTAAAAGACCACAAAGTCTTAGCACAGAGTCAAAGACCAGTAAGTATAAAATTAGGTGAGATAACTGAAAATAAAAAAGTTATACATAAAAGTTTATGGAAGACAAGGAACTCCCTAGAGAAACAAGTTAGATTGAAAAACAGACATTAAAAAACAATATTAAAGTGCTGGGGAGTTGTCTCAGTGGAATAAGCGCTTCCCTGGCAAGTGCAAGGGCCTGAGTTCAATCCCTGGTTATGCAAACAAATATTAAAAACAAAACTCTGAACTTCCATCTTAAGAAATTTAATATAGAGGAGCAAATTAAATTTTTCTCCTTCACAGTTGTACAACTTCTTTGTACTTCCAAATATTTATAGTCTATTCATATCCTTATCTCTTCTTTGGATTTCCCACAAAAGAAAAAATAATGAGACATGTAAATTTGTGTGTCCAACTTATTTCACTCAAAATTATGGGCATGAGATGCATCTATTGACCTAAGTATGTCACAAATTTATCTTTTTATGGCAAAATAGTAACTTCATATTAGATAAAAATCATGTTTTCTTCATCCATTTTTCCAGTGATGGGCATATGAGACATTTCCAAGATTTTACTTTTATGAATTTTGCTACTGTAAGCATTGGTATGCTGTATTTTACAGGGTTATGATCCTTTTAACACATTTCAGCAAAGAGCTTAAAAGGAATAATTGGTTCAAATGGAACCTCTGGTTTTAGTTTTTGCGAATTCTCCATACTAAATTTCATAGTGATTGTACAAATTTATACTCCTCAAAATAGTGGAGAACAGCTCCTTTTTTCTGGCATCCTCACCAGCATTTGTAATTGATTGATTTCTTGATGATAGCTGTTTTTTTCTGGAGTGAGCTAGAATCTCACTGTTATTTTAATTTGTACCTTGAAATGGACTGTGACATTGAATTTTTTTTCATATTTTTATTTGATGTTGCATTTCTTTGTCTGAGAAGTGTCTATTCATTTAAATGCCCATTTTTGGACTGGATCTTTAAGTTTGAAGAATCTATTACTAAATTCTTTATATTTTCCAGATATTTGTCCCTTTGCTGAGAATTCGATGCTAAAATTATTGTTCTATTCTGTGGGTTGTCTATTCAAACTGCTGGTGATCTCTTCACTATTCCAATGACATTTAATTTGATGCCATCCAAGTTGTCATTTATTAGTAATATTTTCCTTTCAGTTGGGATTTTATTGATAGACTTTGCTTGCACCTATGTGTTCAAGAGTTTTACCCATTCTGTCTTCCAGAAAATTAAATGTTTTTGCTTAAATATGTCTATTTTTATCCATTTTGATTTTACATAGGGGGTAATATGGTTCCAGCTTTAATCTTCAGAATGCACTGCTAGATTTTTACATAAGTTGAGTTTCTAATTAAAGTTATTATAAAGAAACTCAGGAAAAACTGGTTTTAGTGATAAATCCATAAAAAAAGTCTAATCATACACAGTTCTTTTCAGTAAATAGAAGAGCGGCAGTAATTCCTAATTGCAGTATGGTATTTTTCATTATTCTCAAATTACTCTTCAATCATACCCAGATGAATTCACTAAAAGTAAAAGGAAATTACTGATTTTTTCAAAGTATATTTTAATACAATATGAATAAGTGAGATTATTATGACACAAAATACATTTTGCATTGAAAAATCAATCACTATAATTTACCAGCGACAAAAACTAGAGGGAAAATCAATTATGTCACTCAAACAGATGGAGAAAAAGCATTAAGTTCATTTAACACAACTATCCAACATATGGCAAATTTTTGAACCTAACAAAAACATCTATAAAATCTCTTTAGGTAACACCATAGGTGTCTCTTTAGGTAACACTGTAGCTGATGTACAATGTAATTTTTTCCCATAAGAAAAAATGAACACAGTTATTTTTGCTATTTTTATTTAATAATCTACTGAAATTGTCAGCCAATGCAATAAGTAAATAAGAGACCCATGTTTCTATAGTATAAAGATAAAGTATTCAAATATGATAGTATTTCATATATAAAACTTTTAATAAGTGTACTCAAAGTCATCAAAACTAATAGGTGATTTTAGCAAGTTTATTCTATAAAATCAACATATAAAATTCAACAGGATTTTTGTACAATTTCATGAGAGTTGATGCTCATTGCATAAATTCATAGGCTCAAGGGAGTTATTTAAGGAAAATTTAAGAGAAACTTGTAGTACACTCTCTGCTGTATTTTACTATTATTCGTTTAATTTGCTAGAACATGTATGTCTTTTAGAGCCAAGTCAGGAACATTCTGAATTTAGTTCGAAATATGTAATATCAGTCATAATCCAAGAAAGATAAAGTTAACATGAAAGTAGATTAAAAAATAGAAAAATATAACCAGCTGGAATTTTTAATTTTTTTTTTCCATCTTGTCATGTATTCCCATTTTTGTTAAGGTTATTTTAAATACACTCTGAGTTCGATGAGAGATTTATTATGAATGTCTTATGTTTACTTTCTTCTTTGCTTTGTTCTGTGCTCACATTGTTATATTGTTTTCTTGAACTGGAACTGGAAGAAACATTGTCTTGCTTAACTCACCTTGTAAAACTTTTTATTTGTTCTTGAAACCTGTTTAAAATGTCAGTACTTTCAAGAAATTTTTTTCAATTTTTCCATTCAGAATTAATCTGTCTTTGTTTTGTAGCTCTGTAGCACTTAATTCATTTTCCAATGTGAAGAAGTTTGGGAATGAAAGTACATATTCATGAAAGCATATGGAGTGGGATTTTGAACCTGTTGCAAGAAATAATGTTTTACTTTTGGTATGGGCAGTAGAGCTTTTTTTCCTTCAAAAGCAGTATTACTCCTTTATTGAAAAGAAACTAGCCTTATAGATTTTCTGAGAACCTCTGATAACAACTAGCCTTGTAAGAGTATCTGGTATATTAGCTCTCAATTCTTGTAACACACTTTATAAGCAATTGATGTTTTTAAAAAGTGGATTCTGCTACAGCAGATATTGTAAATTATACTTCAATTTTTATTGGTCTCTTCACTTCATAAAATCCTCTAAGAAGAATGAAGTGGTTTATCTACTATGTTTCTCTACATCCTTATTATGCATATGCAACTAAGCTTTCATCAATGCTATGAGAGACAACATGATGTTTGCACTGCTCCCCCTATATCATTTTCTTTAAACGAAATGTCTTATCACTTAAAATTTTCCAAATATTCCCTTCTTTTTTATCAAGATTATTTTCTCCATAATTTTATTGATAAACAAATAGCAAAGAGACAGTTTCAAATCAAATTGGTAGGACAGT
>NDGM011115624.1:0-12515 GCA_002564305.1 Octomys mimax
AGTAATCAATCACAAACTCCAGAAGCTGCCCCAAGACTGCATGAGGCTTTGGGGGGAACACCTGTACACAAACCATAACACAGCTGTTGAATCATTATTTACTGTATCCTAGTTTTTTTAAAGAGATCTTTCTTTATCTTTTCACTAGCTGCAACAGTGTCTTCAAGGTCTGAAAGTCTATCCTCACTTTCATTCAAATAGTTTTCCCAACTTTTATCTTCACTTTCATTCAAATAGTTTTCCCAACTTTTAATGGAGTTTTTAATTTCTTGTTCAGTTCTTTGAATGTTTCATGGATTCTATTTCTTTCCTATTCCAAGGTTTCCATCATTTTACTATTCTCTTTTCTTAAAAATTAGTGTCTTCCTTAGAAACACTTAGAAAGGGCTGACCAGATAGCTCAGTGCCTGCTTAGGCAGGTGCAGTGACCAGGTTCGATTCCCAGTGTGCTGTGCTAGCCCTGCTTTCAGGGCATGCAGAGACAGCAATTGAGACTGGGTGTGGTGGCATGCACTTGTAATCCCAGTGTTTGGGAGGCTGAAAACAGGAGGATCACTACAAGTCTGATCTGTGTGGCGAGACCATGTAGATCCTGTACTAAATATATATTAAAGGGCCGGCCAAATAGCTCAGAAGATTAAAGCACCTGCAAACAGGCACAGGGGCTGGAGGTTCTATCCCTGGGCCTGCCATGCTGGCCCCGCCCCTGGGGTGTGCTGAGATGGCAATGGAGACTGGGCATGGTGGCACGTGCCTATAATCCCAGATCTTGGGAGGCTGTAAACAGGTGGATCACTATGAGTCTGATCTAGTAGTGAGACCCTGAACACCCTGTAGACCTTTCCCTGAAATAAAAAAATATATATTAAAAAAGAAAGAAACACTTAGTAATTGTTTCATCATAGTTATTTATTTTTTTACCTAGGAGATTATTTTTGTTTGCTTGTTTGATTGTTTTTGATGGGAGATTTTTTCTCATCTTATTCCCTCTATGCCTTTCTGCAGTTGTTTCTTTACTTCAGTTGCTATTATATCAGAGATTTCAGGTGTATGCCTTCCAATTTCTTCTATGCTGATGTCTCCTGGGTTTGTTTTAGGTGGACTTGGGGCCAGAGATTGCATTTTGCACCATCTTTCTGTTATTTTCTTTTCAGAAAGAACTCTTTATTTTGAGTTCTGTGATACTTTTCTGTGGAAGCTTGATGGTAGGTAGCTGTATCATTGCAGTCAGAAACTGTCTGTAAAAAGACTGTTCTTTAGGTGTCTCTCCTGTGTCAGAAATTCTTGTTTTGTACATGTTCCAAGATTTTGCCTTCTCTATTGATTGGGAGTGAGATATTGGTTTCCATTTGGCACCATCCTCTGTCCTTTGGTATAGGGCTTTGGTGAGGTTATTGCCCAAGTGCCTCCCCATATTATTACCCAAGGGAAAACATGTGGGTAAGGCAGATATGGCATCCTATTTACAGAAGTACTATTAACAATGCTAATAACAGTTAGTGAAATTTAGAAATTCACAAACTTTTGTAAATAATGGGTTTGTAGTTTAGACCACAGGAGCAAACATTATGGCTATATAATAAAGCAGATTGTAAATTGAAAATTTATATTTAAATTAGTTCCCCTATTTTTATCTGGACTCCTCCCCTTCATTTACCTGGAGTCTTCCAGGCAGACTGGTTCACCCAAGCTACTACCTGCCACCTCCGTGCTGCAAAGATCCTCCGGTAGGACTGGGTTTCAGCCTGGGCCCCGCTGGGCCTAGCAGTAAGCCTCAGGTCACAAGGCTTAGCTCTATTGAACTCAAATTTGACTGACTGAGACTGGTTTGGGTCTGTTTGCCATGCTGTGTTCCTTCTAGATGCACCCTGCTGAAGTGGACCTAATGGGTTTTAATTTGACAGATTAGCATATGCACTTAGGACACTTTGACTGTTTTCATGGCGTATCACTTCTGTCTGTCATACCCTCCCCACAAAAGGATAGAGTTGAAAAGACACATTTCTTGTATTCAGCACAATGCAAGAAAGCAAGCCAGCACCAATGGCCTTGTGTTTGGTCTTAAAAGATTAAGTTTGTTCTACAGCAGGCTCCATGAACCTGTCTGTGGGAATCTATTGGTGACCCTTTTCATGGTACCAGTTATCACAGATCCCTGTAGCAAGTCCCCATTCTCCTCCAGTGGTGGTAGGCAGATAGAACAAGAGACAAGAATTGCAAGAAGAAAGGTTCTGGGACAGTCAATGTTCTCTATGAACAAGGACCAAGAATCTCCAGCTACCATTATTAGCCAGTGCAGGAGGAGGGCTATGGTGTTTTTCATGTACCAGCATAAAAGTTGGTTGAATGGGCAAGTTTAACATCATAAAATAAACAAATTAAGATTCATCCCCATTCCTGTGTACTAGTTTCCCCTGCATTGTTCTCAGCAGACTTCGTCCTGCTCTGGGAGTCACAGCCTCAATGACCATCAAGATCTCTCTGGTGACTGAGAGGAAGTGGGATTACCACATTCCAAAACTGGCCCACAAGGCAAGCAAGGAGGGCCTTGGGTAGATTCTATGTCAATTTATAATTTGTGGTTCCCTACAAGAATCACTTGGAGAATTTTAGACACTGGACACACATTTCTCTCTCTCTCTCTCTCTCTCTCTCTCTCATTTAGTTTAATTTTAGGGAAGGATCTACAGGGTGTTCAGGGTCTCACTACTGGATCAGACTCGTAGTGATACATCTGTTTGCAGCTTCCCAAGAGCTGGGATTACAGGCATGCACCACCACAACCGGTCTCAATTGCTATCTCAGCATACCCCAGGGGTGGGGCCGGCACAGTATGCCTGGGGATCAAACCCCTGGCCCCTGCACCTGCTTGCAGGTGCTTTAATCCACTGAGCTATCTGGCTGGCTGCGGGCACACATTTCTGAGAGGGAATCCAAGAACCTGTGTTTTGAAAGGCATCTCAGGAGATCAGGATGGAGAATCAGTGAGCTTGGTGAACAAGGTCACTTCTAAAATCTCCTCTGAATGAGTCAGAACAACTCCATATGTGTCTGCCTATGTCTCAAAAAGCTGACACCCACCTCGCACTCAGCGTTGCTGAGCACTTCCTCAATGATGCTCAAGACACAAAGATGTAACACATCACCTCACACCCACATGTAGCTCACAGCTAGCGGAGAGAAGATCATTCCTGTGGATGTGTATGCACACTTTTTCCCTTCCTAATGAAACTTCTGCTCACTAAAGACCTCTTTAGGGATGAAAACATCTAGACTTGTATTGTCAAAAATGGAGAACTGGCAGGAGACTTCTTATTCCCCACAGAGGCTGGTCTCAAGGGAAACAATGTACTTCTCTCTGTATGTGTCTCTCTCTTTCTTTTTCTGTCTTCCACACAATGAACATTCTCTGCCCAGAACATAAACTTCTATGCCCAGAAAAATCTGACTTGGAACTGATCAATTATGTACTGAAACCTCTACAAACTGTGAGCTAAAAACCAAAACAACAACAACAAAAACCTTTCCCTTTTTAACTGTGCCAGGTATTTTGTCTTAGCAATGAAAAGTATCTAAAACAGAACTTGGTACCAGTAATGGAGCTGTTGTGGTGAATACAACAGACCCCCGTGGTTCAGGGGTCTTTGGAAATCACTTTTGGGAAGAGTTTGAAGAGGTTTGGTGATGCTGACTGAAAGAGTAGCACTGGAACACCTTTGGCTGTATGTATGGTAGATTCTGGTAAGAGCTCAGAAGGCCAGGAAGCCAATAAATACCAGGTTCAAGAGGTCTGGGAAGGACTGTATAGGCTGCAGGACTCCAGATGTGTTATGGCTTGGCAGAAAGTTTGTCTGCATTTTTCTCTTGTCCAGAGATTTACTTGGGATTAAGATTAAGGGTGGCAGAATAATTAATCTGGCAGAAGAAATCTCAATGCAGTCTAATGTTGAAGCATTGACATGGCTACTGTTGGGGGCTTTTATCTAGCTTTATGTTGAGAATCAAGAGCAAAGAGCCCAGCAGAACAATTTAAAAGTTGTGAGCTTGGTCAGAAAGGAAGCTCCAGTAAAGTTGCAAAGGTATAGAAAAGAAGATCTTGATTGCTGAGAAGGAATAGGAGACAACCTGAGGGCATCACAAGAAGGAGCAGACCTCTACCCTTCTCAATCTCAAAATTTCAAAACTGAAAGACTTTGCTTTGAGAAGAAAGCTGCAGAGCACCCTGTTCCAGAATGGCAGTAGCCTAGAGAATTTGCTCCAAGAATTGGATTCAGAGTGCTTAACAATCTAGGCACTTGATCCTTACAGCCCATTGAGAAGAAAGCCTGGCTACTGCTCCAGCTGTTGGCAGACCTTGACATTATCCATATGGTGCTTGTGTTAGGTGTACACAGAATGCAAAAGTTAGAGGGTCAGAAAAGCTTCCACCCAGATTTCAGAAGAAGGCCTGAGAATCCAGGTAGTGTGTCCTTAAGAGGGTGGTATGTGCAGCTGTGAGGGTGAAGATGAAGGTGCTGTGGAGACCTCAGAAGTTCAGAGAAGCCAGGAGCATGGGTTGTATGATCACAACTGGAAGAAGGGAGCAGAGTAGGTCCAAGAGAGAAGCCATGGAAGCTACAACTACTGGAAGTGCCATAGGGGTGGAGGGACTGAAGCCCTTTGGAATTCACATCTTGCCACAGATTGCCTCAGATACTGTACATGGAACTACGGAAGACCTTAATGTTTGCCTTGCTGCATTTTGATCTTGCTTTGTTCTCATTCTTTGCTATCCCTGTTTGGAACTTTTAGACCAGAAATGTTTATCTTATGCCTCTGAATGTTGGAAGCGTTTGACTTACTTTGTATTTATATAAGGGCTCCTAGCTAAGACCTTCCCTTAAATTTTCTAGGACACTTGGGCCTTGGAGTTTTCATCAGTGATGAAACTGTTAGGACTTTGGCAACTTTTGCAGATGGACTAAATGCATTTTGCATAAAGGGATGGCATGAGTCTGTGGGAGGCCAGCAGCAGAATGTTACAGTTTGTGTCTAGATGTCCCTCCTCTTAAGCTTCATGTGGTCATAGGGTTTCCTTTTCTTTTGAGGTGGCTGAATCTACAGCATGTGGTTGATTCACAGTGTAACAGTAGGATTAAGGGTGGGTGATTTGTGGATCAGTCCATTGATTGGCTTGGAACTTCCCAAATCTTGGTAGATTAAATACAAGCAACAGAAAGAGGCTTGCCTATTTCTTAGAGACCTCGGAGCCAGCCAATTATGGACCCAAACCTCTACAAACTGTAAGCTAAATGAACCTTTCCTGCCCCCTTAACTCTGGGTGTTGGGCATTTTATATTAGCAATGGCAAAAAAAATAACTAAGACATGTGTCCTACTGAATTTGGAAAGAAAGTGAAAGTAAGCTATGCCCTGATTTAAACAAAAGTTGCTGGGTCCTAGCAGATTTCTCACACCCAAAGACTACCTTTGAGGTTCACGTAAAAGCTAAGATATTGCAGGGAACATGTGTTCCCATTTGTTTACAGTTCAGTAACTCCAGCTCATGAACAATGATTATATTGGAAAACAACACTCATAACACAGCAGACACAAAACTCACTAATGTCTCTTCTACTACTGTGCATTACTGGCTAATCACTCTTAGTCATTATGCTAGAAGAGGTACACCACAGGGAACAGAAACGTGATGAACATGAGAACAGGGTGACATGACTATCTCTCCCATTTCTCCATCCTTTGTAGTGAATTGAAAAAATTACTTCTTCCTCCACCTTATCTCTTTGTTAAGGTCATATCAGCAATTATCTGCTCTCCAGTTTATGTAAAACTACCTGAATAATACATAACATTGAACAGCTTATCAATTTTCTCCCATGCCTCATTTCCCAGGAATAATTAGCAATGAAATAATTCAAACACACAGAAAGAGAGGTAAACAAAATTACCCAGATTTAAGAATATAATCTTCTGCTGTGCTTTATATATTTGTAATAAAGCTTGTCATTATCACTGCCAAATTTATTTGGCCTTTTCTATAGCTTTAGGGCCAGGGAGATAACTCAGTGGCATAAGTATCTGCCTGGCAAATGCAAGGTCCCAAGTTTGATCCCCAGTACCTCAGCAAAGCAAACAAACAACAACAACAACAAAACCCCTGGGGAATCTGTAACTAGCTTCTGAACACATTATGTGTAAGTCTGTTATATATTTCTCTAAAGCAGTTACATACCTGTCATATATATATATATATATATATATATATATATATATATATATATGTATCACAATCACAAAAAAGCTTGGTTCTGTGTCAAGTGGAAGAGTGGTAGATGTGGTGATCAGGAACTAACAGCTCCTTACTGTGGACTTAATAAGACCTGTCCCTTTCATCTGTGAAGCCAGATGTTGTCAAGTTAAATAGTGGTCTGACTTTTTGCTGTGCTTTGCTTTTTAAATGCCTTGGAGGCAACTTTTCATCATGCTTCTGATTCCAAAAAACTTAATGAAATCTTACAGTATTCCAGCATTTCCCTTTCTATAAAGTCAAATGTAGATAAAACAATAGCTATGGTCATCGCCATAAAGAAAGTCCTTCTGTGACACGGGTATTATGTCATTGTCTTTATTTCAGCGAGCATCGCTTTCTGTTCTCACCTTTGGCTTTATCTATTTTTATCCATTATGTGTTAATAAGGCAACTTTTTATATTGGGTACAGGGTCTCACCACACAGTTTGAACTCATAGTGATCCTCCTATCTTCAGCATCCCCAACACTGAGACTACAGGCATGAGCCACCATGCCCAGTCTCAGTCGCCAGCTCAACATGCCCAGGGGTGGCACCAGTGGCATGTGGTGCCAGGGATTGAACCTCCTTGCTTTTTTTTTTTTGTACTAGGAATTGAATTCAGCACCTCATGCTTACCGGGTAGGAGCTCTGCCTGTGACCTATACCCCAGACTCTACTCAGTGGTTCTTAATAAGCTTAATAAGTGCTCAGAATTCCTGTGTAGTATTTAATATTTGCAAATATATACATGTACTGTATATGTATTATACATGCATATATATAGACCACAAGCACATTTATAAAATATACATTACACACAAACACCCTTGAACACAGCCAAGCAATACTGGGAATGTTGGGAGGTGATGGGATGGAGAGTGTAGAGGGAGAGGGGCTAATGTTCACCCAGGAGAGGCTATTACAGACCTCAAGAAACTACACTGGGTTAACTACTTGAAATGGTATTTGTCTGAAAACTAGCTTGTGATTGTAGAATTAACTGGCAAATTATATATATATTTCATTCCTATGAAATATAGGAATGAAATATATCTTAATCTTAATCTTCCTATGAAATATATATATATAATATTTAATATTATATATAAAATCTTCCTATGAAATATATATTTCCTATGGAAATATAGGAATATATATAGGAATATAGGAATATATATATAGGAATATATATAGGAATATAGGAATATATATATTTCCCATGAAATATATATATATATATATATTTCATTCCCCCAAGCGAGATACTGCTACTTAAAATCTTCTGTTGCAAATGAGAGGAATGATGCATCTAGTGGTGTATCCAAGCACAGTGTACACTGAAACACATGGGCTGGAAGAGAAGGATTAGGGCCACCTAACTGTATTCCACTGGAATGAGTTAGACCCCCTCAAGTCACATGAGGGACAGCCAAGAAACAAAAAGCACTGTATTGAACTCATTTTTCTTTAAACATGTGAAATGCACAACTTCATGGTTTTCTGAACAAACAACACCAGAAGTTAGACACTCACACCAGAGGATAAGAACGCAAAGCCCATGCTCTTCCGGGCCAGCACTTCTCACTGTCTCCTTCTCCCTAAGTCCCCAGGAACTACTCCCCTCCCAGGCAAAATCTCCTATTGACTGGTCTTGAAAACTGCTTTGCACCTCTGGCTTGAAACCTCAAAAATCATGCTGCTTTTTATTTATTACAGTTTCCATAGAGAGTAGAAAACAAAAGACAACTGTGTTTTAAGACAAACAGCAATAAAAGAAGCCACACCTCTTAGGCAGGCAAATCTTAAGAGACACAATTACACAGACCTATGCAGACAATGCTGTGCTCTTAGCCCCCACCCATGGGGGATGGCTATTAATGGCTCTGGGCATGTGTAGACACAAACTAAAGACCAAAAAGCTATTCTTGGAAGCTACAAACTGCCATTTTCTTTTAACTCTTGATTGACTGTCAGAAACCAGATACTGAAATCTATGGGATCTTCTGAATCACCTAAATCAAAGGACTTGGGAGTCACAGTGCAGGTCAAACTGCTGGTTGATTTCATCAAATAGGAACCCAGAATTTGAGCTCTAGGCCACCTCTGCCCTTTAGGACTGAATCAACAGGTACGAAACTGTAGGTGGTTGGATTCTTCAGTGTCTGCAGCAGGTAACTGCGAAGCCTGAGCTCTCTATATCTGAGAAACCAGAGCCACTACTTTTAGTCACTGACATAATAGCATACTTCCCCATTGTGACAAAGTCCTCATTTTGTCACCTTCCTTTTGCATTCGAGCATCTTGGTCAATCACTGCACTTTGTTTTTTCCCTTCTTACAAGGCTTCAAATAGTAAGTGATGCACTCCCACAACCATCTAGGGACAGTGTTCTCCTGGACAGTTTCCAAGGGGTCCCGTCAGAAGGCTCTGGAGAACTGGCCATAGAAAGTGGTAAAAGCAGTGGTTTCTAAATCATGTTTTCATTTTTCTTCTTAAGGGAGGGGATTTTGCTTAGAGCAAAAATGGTATCTCAGCAATTGACTTGCCCCTGTGTGCATTCCTGTTGGTACTTTTCATGTAACTTTTTATAGCAGGTAGGTTCTTCTCTACTAAAAAACCAAGGGGAAAAACCCCAAATCTGTACTTTACTCATATCCTGTCATGACCTCTTAGGCTGTTTATTTTCATTCCCCAGCCTCATCTGCAGCTGCCACATCCTAGCTGCCAGGCGAAGGGGGAGAGACGTCAAAGTGAAAGCTGTTCTGACCTCACAGGGAGAACTCCTGGGCACCACTTTCCCCCAGCCCTAGGTTACTTTGAAATGTCAGTCAGCACAGGATCCGAAGACAACAGCACTGATTTCCCATTGTGTCTGGGCTCAATGAAAGATAAAGAACAAATTAATTACTTGACTAGATCGGGCAATCCCTGAGAATCCAATGTTAAACAGTGAGGAATGTCCCCAACCCTCAGGGAGATGAACCTTTGGGTGCAATGGCAGGTTTGGAAAGGAACTATCATCCTGTTCTGGGAAGGTTGACAGTTATCCATGGCAGAAGCACAGTTCTTCCTCTGCTTGAACTTGGACCTGAGGACTCATTTATCCTAAGGGTGATTTTTAATTTTCTTTTCCTGTCCTTTCCGTTCACACTGTCTTGTGTCTCACTGAGGTCAAATCATATTTAAATAAACTTTGAAGAAAGTGAAGGAGTAGCCACATGTGGGGGAAGGAAGAGAAATAAAGAGGGGCCATGGTGCTTATTTTGCCTGCCTATCATAATCTTGGGGAGTGCTGGGATTTTGTACTCATAAAATGAAGGTGCCCCTTATATTACTGGCCAGTGAACTGTCACACTATGTTACCATGCTTAATATGAACATGGGCCACAACCTTTTTAGTTTTACTGGTTTGCATTTAGGTCCAGCTCATAAACCCACTTCCTGCCCCTCTCAGCCTTCTTGGGTCACTATCTACTGACTTGCTATCACCAAACAAAGATCCACAGGCCTCAGAAGAGTGGGAGTGATGGAAAATTTTGTCCTCTGAACCCTTGCATTTCCTTCTGAATTCATACACTTAGTAGTAATATATTCTAAAACTATTAAGTCCTCCACTTTATGCCTAAGTGCTTTATGCTTTAAGCAAGCCGGACTATGAAGTGACAGATTTCATAGTTGCCCTCTGATTTCCCAATAATCAAGGGCTTCTCTGGACCTGTGCCTCAGATGGCAGGGAGCTCAAACACTAGTTTTCCCTCTATTCCTAACAGCCATGTGACCCTGAGCAAAGACCTCTTCTCTATGGAGTATTTCTCTTTAAAAATGAGAAGCTGGCTGTCAGGTCAGCTACCTCTCTTCCAGTTAAATGCTTTCTGCTTTGCAACTGCAAGGTGGAAGACCTACAAACTCACTTGTGCATGCCTAAAGGGCTTAAACACTTAAGTACACAGTATCTAACACTTAAGCACTTTGCATGTATTAACTCATTTAATCCTTTCAATAACCCTATGAGGTAAGTGTTATAATTAGGACCCTTATATTTTGGATGAGGAAAAAATGCAGAGAGAGAGGTTGAATAGCTTGATTTATGTCATATAGTAGGTGTGTGTGGTGGAGGTGTACTTTAAACCACCACATATACAGACTAATCAGCAGATAGAAGGATTAAGCTTATTTGATGTTTGCTTCTTTAGAATGTAAGAGAGGGAGTGTGGGAATCAGTTCAAGACCTAGAGCACACCTTCTCTAGTTCTTGTTGGGTTCTCTTGGACTAGTGTACAACATTACCAGAGAGAAACATAGCTACTTCATGGAAATGGTGTAAATCTGTGTGACTCTGGCAGCAAAGAGTGGCATCACTAACATAAAATGACCAGCTTGGGATTTCTTTGCTACCTTCCTGTCCATGTTTTGGGTGGAGAATACTTAAGTGATCTTGGGGGAGGGAAAGTACAAAGAGGGCCAAGAGTTTGGAGAAATAAGTTGTCTTTATGTGTTTTTGACACGAGCCACTCTGAGGTCCACTGCTCTGTTCTGAGCATGCGTCTCCTCAGAAGGGAGCACTTTCACTAAGCCTGATCCTAGGGAAGCTAGATCCACAGAGAAAAGGACAATTTGCTCGATCATTTTAAAAACAAGTCCATCAAAAATAAACCAATAAGCCTCTGCTGGGAAAGTTCCTGGCCAGCCCACTACAAAAAAAGTAGTGATGAGAACCTGTAACACTATCTTGACTCTCAGTTCATTGAGCTAGGGACCAGGTCCACAACAGGGCTGCTGGCCTGTGTAGTGGGACATGCTTGTAATTCCAGCACTTGAGAGGGTAGGGCAGGAGGACCGACTGTCCTGAGTTTGAGGCTGGCCTCAAATGAATTCTACAGAGACCCAGTCTCAAAAGAAACCATACCAATACAAAACTAAACACCCCACAAAAAGCATAAAACAACAACAAAAAAACCCTTAAAACAAAAACAAGCAAACCCAAAACATAATGGGGCTTCTTTCCAATTCTTATATTACTGTATGAGTTTTCTGAAAACATTATTCAGTATCATTTAGCTCTGTACCCTTTGGGCTTTTTCCATCATTAATCCTTGGAAGCAGGGCGGGGCTGCTAGCTATGCCATGCAACTCTGGTTGTCCTTATGTAACCTTTTACTGTACTGTATATTTCCAAGTTAACACTACTGTTTAGGGGTAACCAACAATAGTGTCATTTGATAGCACTTCAGCTTGCTACTACAATTGTATACATTGATACTTTCTTTGATCCTATCAACCAAACTGCTATATGGCATCTATGTTATTGTATTAAATGAAGTATATTTCATTCCTTCAAACTAAAAGCACCCTGCAATAAGCTGTAGATTTCTTGCTTCTATGCCATTGATTTCTACCATACTTTATAACTCAGGAGAGCTGTGAATCATCCTAACTTTTCTGCTTTAGGGGGTGGGGTCATAGCTCAGTAGAATAAACACTTGCCTGGCAAGGGCCTGAGTTCAATCCCCAGTTCTGCAAAAATAAATAAATATAAATAAAAAAGTTATTTTTGATACACTCTCTCCTTTATCTGGATTTGTTCACAATCCTTGATTCATTCTCTGGACATTTGCTCTGACTTAGGACAGCATTCCTTCAGTGTTTAATATTTTTTCTTTTGCGTTTTTCCTGTCTGCTTGCCCTCTTTTAAGACTTTGTATTTGTAGGATATTTGAGTCACACAGGGTCAGATTTCCAGCACTCAGCAGTCACAGGCGGCTTTCTTCTCTTCCACGGGTCACCAAACACTGCAAATTCTGGTTTCTTTAGAAGTGGAACCCGGAGGCAATCTCTTACCCTTCTTTTTTATCACTAATTTTAATTTCCAAGTAATGCCACAGATTTAACATACCAATTCAGGGCTCGCCGTATGTTGGGCACTTTATGGGGTGCTGGGAGCACTGAATCATATATTCTCAGGAAGGCTCCCAATATGGCCAGTGGCATGAGACAGGTCCTTACACAACCAGAAATGCTTCAAGGACAGGCATGCAAGACCTTTGTAGGTGTGCAGAAGCATACTTGACACAAGCTGTAAGATCCAAGAAAACGCCATCTCAGAGCCAATAAGAGCTTATTTTAGACCTAAAACAGTAGTATGGCATGTGTGCCATTTGTTAAGACAAACGATGTTAACATATGAGTTGGGGTTTTTTTTCTTTTTTTTTTTATTGAGAAACAAAT
>NDGM011115640.1:0-12196 GCA_002564305.1 Octomys mimax
GGAGGCTGAAAACAGGAAGATCACTATGAGTTCAAGCTTCATAGTAAGACCCTGCACCAAATACATAAATAAAAATTAAAAAAAGAAATTATATGATAATTTTTATAAGAAACATATAAAAATCCAATGTATTTCTAAATAAAAAATGCAAATTCAGCTTTCAAATTATCTCAGTAAGCTATGTATTGAAAGTAATTTCTTAGCATAATTTGGATCAATGTGTGATTAAGAAACAAAACGAAAAAAAATTTAAAAAAAAATAAGGGCCGGGGAGATAGCTCAGTAGAATAAGTGCTAGCCTGACAAGGTCCTGAGTTCAATCCCTGGTACCACCAAAAAAAAAAAAAAATTGATAGAACTTATTATTCTGTAAGTTTAATTGTATTTGATTGTCACTTCTATAAAATACTAAGACACTAAGTCACCAACCTGGGTAACAAGATGATAAAATAACAATAGTGATTATCTATTTTTTAAAAGTACATTGTTTTAATTGAATGACTTGTTTTTGCAGCAGTTCTATGCATAATAATCTATATTATTGAAATTTATTTAAATACTGAATGACTGATTTCTAATACATTATACTTGCTTTTGCTTTCATTTAGTGAAATTTAATTAGACAAATGATAATTATTTTATGAAATGCAGCTGCCAATCTGAAACTAAACCAATAAGGAAACTGAACCCCAGTCTCTAATCCCGAGGCCTAGCTGAAGTGGAAGTTGCCAATGTTATAATGATTTTCAGCTGTGCAGTCACCGAAGCCTTTCTAAAGAAAGCAATCTTAGATAGAATTCAGATGACAAAGGTTTCTATACAATTTTACTACATGCTTGGTCTGTATTTCTGTCAGCCCCTTGCCTTTGGAGCATTGCAGTAATAATATCTCAGAACTGCTGCAGAGATTAAATGAAATAATGATTGGGTAATAGCCTATATGACCACTGAATATGAAGCACTTGAGTTCTTAGGTACTGCTGGAGGCATGTAGCAGTGCCAACAGGAGGGTGACAGCATCCACATTTCTTCCTGGTGTAAATCACATTCAGCAGCACCCATCACAAAAGGATCAAAATAAAATCCTCCCATATGATTTAATTAGCTGTGGACTGTCTCTAAGCACAATGGAACAGAGCATTGTGAAGAGAACAGAATGTTGAGCTTAGGATACGAACTGAAGCCTGACCTGCAGACCCGAGCAGCTTAAGATTCGGTGGGACAGCTTGAGAAGAGTCACGTTACATGTATGGATGATGTTTCTATGCAAAGGCCCAGGATAAAGGTCAAAGTAAACACTTCAAAGGAACAACAGTGTGAGGAGTGGAGAGGAGATGAGGCAAACTGAAAAAAGGGGAAAATTCAGAGCATTTGAACAACAATGAGCTAAGGAGACCTTACTCATTCATTAGTCAAAAAGAACCAGAACTTCCTACACATATTTACTTAATATGTTTAGTATTCAGGTAGATATAATTAAAAGTGTATAATCTTTTACTCCTTTTCAATGTTGTTATAAATAGACATCTGACCATTAGTTTCAGGACTAATGAATCATATAAAATAGAGATGACAATAGGAATCAGGGCGATAGACTATTCTTGAAGGGGAGGCAATCAAGAAATGTTAGGAGGAGAAATGGATTAAGGAATAAAATACAAGAATGGAGATGCACAGGTACAGGTGCCAACTCCACAAGGAATGTAAGCAGCATGTACTGAAAAAAATACATATAAAGGAATGGGATCAAGGGGTGGGTGCAGTGGGGAGGAAAGGCAGAGGAAGGGGTTTAAAAAGGAGTTTAGATGTGTTATGTACCTAACATAAAAGGACATAAATATTATATACTACACATGTGTACTAATAAACTAAAAATATGGAAGAAGTATTTACAGAAGCTTTAAAAATTGCTTTAAACATGAGAACAGAACCTTGCTAAAACTGAATAAAATTATATTAATTTTAAAAAAGACTGACAACATAGGGCTAATACCCAGAGTGAACAATACAAAATATTTCTCAACAAAATACTGAGAACATTATCTGTGTGGATGGACTACATGTTTCTTCATTTATGTAAAATGTCAAGGACATATAGGGAAATACTATTAAGATGGTTATATTTTATCGATATTTTGTAGTGCCTGTAGTAGGCCTTTATCCTCACTGGAGATTTAGCTTAGGGCCTTCACAATGAAATACATATCCAGGCTTACTTTTTAGTTCTTATTTTGAGACAGGGTCACACTAAGACACTAAGTCACCAACCTGGGTAACAAGATGATGAAATTACAACAGTGAACACTTTCTGATCATGGTCAAAAGTTCACTAGCACAGTTTTTGTTTCTGGACCTACACTGGCCTTTCCAGAACCTTAATTCTAAATCCTTCAACCCGTAGTGTTCTTCCCACCTTCACACATTGTGAGAACCTAATCACTTTTCCATCCAGCCAGAATCAAATGCACTCACAGGTATCCTCCTATGTTATTGTAGAAACTCCATGGTTACCTACACCATTGATTCTGGTTACTCACGGTCTTCCATATCCTTTTGATTTTCTGTGCTCTGATATGTCAGCATTACTGGTATTCTTGCTATAAGCCATAAAGAGCAATTACATATAGCATCTTCTTGGGAAGAATGCAAATAAATACAGGCTGAGTGCAAACTCAGAGCAAGCCAGAGGTCTTCCATGTGTCCTTTAGGTTCCTTTTTTGATTGCAGCATTTCCCAAATGACTGGATATGGGGGGATTGCATGGTTTTTCTCAACATTCTTTCTTTTATTCACAATAATTATTCTTGAGACATCACTACATGTTATGACACATTTCTTGCCACTCTTAAACGTCCAGGTTGGAAATGGAAATTTCTCACTGACCCATTTAAAGGAGGAGATGTAGTTTTCTTAGATCAACTTTGATGAGCAGAATTTGAGTCTTGGGAAATATTCACCCATCCATGAAATCTCAAGCATCACTTATATAACATTCAATGAACAAACAACATGGAGCTACATCAATGATATTTAGCAGCAACATTTGACTTTCATAGAGTGGTAGTACCCATGTGAGAAGATACATACGGCCCAGTGTTTGTCTTTACAGGTCACTGGAACTTAGGACTAGTGTCTTTCAGATCATCCCAGTTTTCCAGAATTATGAGAACTCACAATGTAGTTACTAAAATGAAAGATAGCATAAGTACATTTTTCTTTACAAGAGGAAAATAGAGACCATAATACTCTTTTTGACATCTTCTACTTCACTGGATTTTTCCTAAAAATGCAATATTTGTATTCATATTTGATACAACACACCAACAGACTATTGTGCTACAACAACTAAAGAACTTGGGGCAGAAGCTTCTAATAAACTGATTTCAAAAATTTCCATGGGTAGTAGCTCCACCAAATGAATCTATGCTACTTTTAGAGTACAGCCACTATACCACACCTGTCACAGGAAGACATTCAAGCTGTTTTCATTGTGCAGCTACCTTTTCTTGGCACACCACCCTCCAAAGCAATGAAGAGGTAAGTTCTGTGATGCCTGAATTATAGCTAAGGCTTCAACTAGTAGCAGTAGCAGCATCAGGGGTCATTGTAACCATTACTAGCCCTCAAAATTCAGGATAAATTACATTTATGTTCATCATGATGAACCTTTAACCAGTCGAGACTTGCAGGTTATCTTGCTTATATTAGTTTGAACCCACATAAACACACCTTTGGCTGCCTGGCTCCTATTTGAGCACAATTATTACTAAATTTTATCTCTTTAAAAAATGTATTGGATACAGGGTCTTACTGGACAGCTTGGACTCATAGTGATCCTCCTGTTTTCAGCTTCCCCAGTGCTGGGATTACAGGCATGAGCACCATGTCGGGACTCAGTGGCCAGCTTAGTGAGCCTGGGGGCAGGGCCAGCACAGCATGTGGTGCCCAGGATGGAACCCTGGTCCTTGCACTTGCCTAAACAGGCATTTAGTCTGCTCAGCTATCTCACTGGCCCTAAATTTTACCTTTGAAGACAACAGTTTTCAAACATTTTACCAGGGAAATTCATATTGGCTAAATGTTGGGAGTGGCCTTTATCTGCATCAACAGATAAATGGATAAAGGAAACATGATACAAGAGAGTACTATGTGCCATAAGGAATGATAGGTATGAATCATTTGTAGGAAAATGGGTACACCTTGAGACCACATACTTAAATATTGCATGATTTTTCTTACCTGAGAAAACTAAAATATGAATTACACAGCAAAATAAAAGATAGTAAAAAATAGGGAGACAGACTTTTTTGCAAAAAGAACAGGTGGAAGGAAGGGTCAAGGAGGGTAGGGGAAGAGGTTAAAAAATAATTAAGATGTGTTATGTACATGTACCAATTCTCCATGATGAATATAATTGTGATATACTGCATACATATACTAATTAAATTAAATTTAAAAATTAATTCTATTCTGTTACCTAATATGTAATGTAAACTAAACATATGTCAGAAAAATGTTTCATGAAGTGATTCATGAAATGACTAAATGTCATGCCTTCTTAAGTTGCCCCATAATGTCCCCTTTTTAGCAATAGTTAGCACTACTATAGGAAATCTTCTTTCTCTTATCCTGACTAAGCTGTGCACAAGGGGAAGAGGAATCTATTAATCAACTTTATGTGTAGAATACTTAAAACACTACTGGCACAAGTAGTGTTATGGTTCATGGCTAGATGCCCCCCAAAACCTCATGCAGTCATAAGGCTTTTTTAGAGGTGGCTGAATCTGGAGTGTGTGATGCTGGGATTAAGGGTATATGATTCCTAAATCTGTTTACTGATTGTCTTGGCACTGCCTTAATCTTGGAAGCCTGCACAAAAGGGGCAGAAGGGTGCTGTTACAATCACTGCAAGCTTCTGTATTTTAGGGAAGGGTCTATAGGGTGTTTAGAGGCTCACTACTAGATCAGACTCATAGTGATCCACCTGTTTACAGACTCCCAAGAGCTGGGATTACAGGCACATGCCATCATGCCCAGTCTCAATTGCCATCTCAGTGCGCCTCAGGGGTGGGGCCGGCATGGCAGGCCAGAGGATTGAACCCCCGGCCCCTCTGCCTGCTTGCAGGTGCTTTAATCCTCTGAGCTATTTGGCTGGCCCTGTTTTGCAAGCTTCTGGCTTCCAAGGACTGTTCTCCTCTGCCAGGCCACCCTGCCTCAGGGGAGCCGATAATGGATTGAAACCTGTGTAAACCATGAGCTAAATAAACCTTTCCTCCTTTAACTTTGGGTATTAGGCATTTTTTTTTCTCAGCACCGAGAGAAAAGTAACTAAAACAAATAGGCACTTAATGGATATTGAATGGTTGTTAAATCAATGATTAATTGAATTATCAATCAATCAAAACATAGATTCAGTATATGTGAACTGAATAAATGATTAAATACGAGGGAGTATACGTTAGTAGTTTTGATCAGGAACATAGACGACTTAATCCTCTGGGTAAGATACACACACACAAATCAATCCTCAAAGAACAAGATCATAAATATCAACCTCATAGATAAAACCTAAAGAAATTCAACAATGAATGGAATCAGATAATAGAGGAAGTCCCTCTAAAAGTTAAGGTATATTATTTTAAGAGTGTCTCTATTAAAGAAGTCCTTTGTATGCCTACCTATAGAAGTAAATAAATAAAATAACTCACTTAAAATTAAATGAAAGCCAATTTGTAAATCTGTGACTTCTTAAGAAGTTGTACTAAGGATTAATAGGAAAAGAGATGTCCTGATATCATGTTAAGTGTAAAAGTTAACAACCCTATTGCAGTTTTTTGAAGTTCTATCTCTGAAAAAAGGTGGAAGACAACTCATTTTTTCACATGAAAATATCCTAATGTCACCAACAGGTAGATAACAACACTTCAAGAAAAAAAAAAAACCCTCTAGGAATATTGGCTATTTGCACATTACCAAAAGCTCTATGGTAGTAATTACATTTTTGGGGTCCATGATTGGAAAGTAAGTACCCATCACATTTGGATATGAGTGACAAGGGTTAAGACTAGCCATGTATCCAAATCAGCAGACTTTAAGATGCCAGAAAAGTGCACAATGCCCCAAAGAAGTGAGGTCTAAAATGAAGAGCAGCTGGACCCACCCCAAAGTCTAGGCACTGGGGATGAATCCAGGTCCTGAGGAGAAATACAGCCTGTAGGTAGCTAACACAAGAAGCTGTGACCTGATTTATTGCATATTCTTCATCAGATATTGGCCTTGGATGCCCTGTATTAGTTTGACCCCTCCGTGTACTGGATGACTAGCAGATAATATAAATCAGTGGCACATTTTTCAGCTATGTTTGGGCAATTGCCCAAAGACTCTTCAATTCCAAGTCTTTGATTTTTAGTCTTGTTCTGTTCTACTTCTGCCTTCCTTCTAAGCTGCAGGCTCCATTTTCATTTTCTGCAGGCTTCACTTTCATTTCTCAGCCAGTTATGGTTTTGATCATTGACGTAATCTAAGAAATTGGCTGTATCCCACTTCTACCTCTTCCTCTTTCTGGTTACTTCTGAGAAACTATCTTGACCATTTGGTTCCAGTTTAAGAATTTAAGACTTGGCATTCAGCCTCCTGGATCTGCTCTGGTCTCCCAACTGAAGGGAACCAATTATTGTAGAAGCACATTTATTGATAGGGTAGCATGGAGAGTCAAGTCACAATGTTCCTGTTACCATGCTCAGGACAGCTGGCACTCAGGAAAATTAATTTCCCAGAGGGAAGTAGTAAAATTAATCTTTTCAACTTTTAGTGCTGCTTTTCTTTGTTTTCTCTGCCCAGGTTTTCTCTCTGACTATTCAAAATCCTGAGACAATTGGGAGGTACTGCTTACATTTAAAACTCAGATTTAGAAATTCAGGACAACTACACAGGATTATCAGGAAAAGTAAAAAGGGTGGTTCTATCACTTGCCTAACCATGAGTACAACTTCCCATAGGGCTTGGAAGGCTCCAATAGTGTTTCTAAACACGGTATGGTGTGTATATGATTGCTAGGTTTCGGTGGAAAATACTGCAGCTGTCAAAGGTGCTTTTAATGAGACACAGAGGACAGGGTGACTAGCTGGCATACAGACTGACTCCAGGAGTTGTCATGGAATGGCCTGATATTGGATCCAGTTTCAAGACTTCAGAACACCTCTAAATAGTGGAATGATCCTACTGAATGAACCTGACAGTGTCCAGCCAGGGCACAGTATGCTTAGATTTCTGGCTACATCTTTCTGCCAGTCTGGCTTTCAGGTTACAAGGGAGATCAGACCCTGCTCTCTCACTAGCTGTGAGGATTTGCCTGAAGGTGGCCAAGTACAAGCCTAAAACAGTGCCCTCATTGACAGTCCAAAATTATCAGCACTTCCATGTTACATTTCTACTGAAAAGTTGTGAGAAATAAGCCCCTGCTGCTTAAGCCACCAGTTTATGGTATTTTATTATCACAGTCTGGTTAATATCTTTTCCATGGAATAATGTATATCTTTTACATGAAAAACATTAGTGATCTATCTGTAGACCATTTTTATTCATCTAGTGTCATTATGCCTTATTCAGTTGTCTAATGATGTCACAAGTGATTCAGGCTTCAAGAAGACATTCTTCCTATTAGGGAATTGATTAATAAATAATGAAGTTGAGTCAGTGACTGGGATGTCAGGGAACAAGATAAAAACTATGCTGGAAAAAAGAGTCTACTGTCAGAAATTGAGTTTATAAAGTCAGTGGATCAATACCAAAGGCTGGAGTTGAAGAATGAGGACAAGATGATGTCTAGAGTCATCGGGTCAAACAAGGAGGAAGATAAAAATTACACAGATAATCATCTTAAGTCCCTGTTCAGTGGGGAAAAGACTGATAATGCCAGTGTATACACAAATTTGGGGTTGTGTAAGTATACATGTGCTACAACAATAGGAGTACAGCTGTTAAGCTACAACATACAAACATGTCTTAAAAGTCCTTGAATCGAAAAATATAATCCAACAATTTACAGATTCAACTGATCATGAACTGAAACACTATATTGTATAGCTCTGCAGAGACTTAACAAAAATCTGAGTCAGAAACTTCTATCTTTGAACTAAGCTTAATTTATGAACAGAAAATTTGTAGTGTAATTTTTATCACAGTCTCTTCTAAGTGCTCATGAATGATGGTTCCCAGGCTGCCTGTGAATAACAGAATTCATGGATACGCACATCTCTCTAGAAATGGATATAATACTTGCATATAACCTATACACACCCTCCTATATACCTTAAATCATCTCTAAATTACTGTATTTATACTATCTAAAGTTATCCAAAGCCTAAGTAAGTACTTGTTAACTGTACTGGAGAAGGAAGACAAAGCACATGCTTAGTACAGAGGCACTTAAGGTTTTCTGATATTTTATTTGTTGACTCTTTAGATGTGGAACTTGCTGATACAAAGGGCTGTCTGCAACTCTTAAATTTATCCAATACGTACTTTCTTGTAAGCAGTTTATGAAAAACATGTCATGGACTAAGACTCAGTTGCTAGGAATAATCACAGAAAGGAACTGCATTTGGGGACCTCGAGAGTTTCACTGGGTAGAGTCTACTGTATAACTGAGAGATAGCAGCTGCTGTGTGAGGCTGTGCTACTGAACGTGCTGGAGGACCTGGGTGGGCCTCCTGGCAGAGCCTGTGGGCCACAGTTCATGGGGTTCTGAGAGTCCTTCATGCTCCCTCCCTATAAAATAACTCCTGGCTCTCATCCTGTGACAGCTGCCTGGGAATCATCCCACGGTGCCCAGCTGCTCCATGATGTTGCTGCCGCCTCAGTCTTAGGAAGAGGAGTGAAGTTTCTAGTTGCACCATTTTGGGTCAGAACTTCCTCACATGCAGTGACCTCATAAATAGGGTACTTACTGTATGTTGAGTTAGGAAATAATGATAAGAAGCAGACTCAGCTTAATGAAAACTACAAATGATGTGCATATAGGCAAAATTTGTTTTTACAGCAATTTATAGGGGTAGAACTTTAAAATATGAACCATGATAACCTACTCCAACGGACATAAGAGAAATAGCTAAAAATTGGAAGGTCTCAGTTCTGTAGGGATGGTTGGTTTGGATGCTCCTGTAATACATGAGGAATAAAAACTTTGAAAACTCACTTTTAATTTATGCATTTAGTTGAAGCGATACAATCCTTAACAGATTAAGCAATAATAACCATGGACAACTTTTATTAGCCAGCCAGGATGTGTTGTCCTTCTGTCCCTTGCTATGGACTATTTGAAAAACAGAATATACTTTACAAATTTAATTTGCAGTACTAGTAATTGAACTCAAGGCCTTCACACTAAGCCATGGCCCCAGAACTTTTTCATTTTGTATTTTAGAACAGCGACTGGGCTGGGGAGATAGCTCAGTGACTTATGTGCCTCCCTGCAAGCCCAAAGTCCTGAGTTTGATCCCTGGTGCCAGAAAAAAAAGAAAAGAAAAGAAAAGAAAGGAAGAGACTACGTTGTTAAATTGCCAAGACTGGGTCCAAACATGGATCCTCTTGACTCAGCCTCCCAGAGTGCTGGTATTATAAGGATGCATAAACACACTGAGCTTGAAATAGCTTATATTTTTTAATTATTAAGAATTTTACATAAAATTAAATTCTCCTTGGAGAGTTAGTGCATATGCATAACACATCTTAATTCTTTTGATGTTCCCTTCACCTTTGCATCTCTTGGCCCCTTCCCATTTGTAAAAGCTCTTTGTTTATACGTAGGAATATTTAGGCCAAGCTTGTGGAGGGCATAAACTCCTATATTTGAGACTGACAATAGAATACTTTAATATATACCATATTTTCCATTATGTAGTTAAAAGGAGCAGAGCATGCAAATATATAGCAGAAATCCTAAGGTAATTTTCATTTCTAGAAAAACAGCGAAGGTTTTACACAAAATAAGTTACATTGCTAGACATTCACAAACTCCTAACAAAAGTTCATAATTTCTTGTAAAAGAAATGTACCAGCCACTTCAGGATGTGGGTAAGACATTCATGTTCCTGTGGTAACAATTTCCCAAACAAGAAAAGTAGTTAGAAAGACAAATCTTTGATAAGATATAGCTTACTAGGTCTCTTGATTTACGAGAACAACAAAAGTAGATTAAGCTTCTTAAGAAACAACTTAGAAACAAATATCCTATGAACCAGCAAAATCTATCAAATAAATGTTTTAGTCTGTCAATTAAAAATGATTTTTTAATTTAGTGTGAGAAGAAATACTTTAACATAGTTTTTCCTTTTCAAAACACTCTACAATGTGGCAGTTAACCTTGGGTTGCTATAATAGGTATGCTTTACTGTACAAAATAAAAATCTGCCTGTGTTCCGTAAGGTTATAGTCAACCCTAGATACGCAGTAATTTTCATAGTGACAAATGTGGAACCAATCAATAAAAATGTGGTATACAGTTTCTCATAATCCCATAATCTTTTCTAAACTTTTTACCACAAATTTATTTTTTAATATTTCTTATTACTGCTACTTTATGCTTTTATTGTTTTTTTTCATTTATTCATTCTAGCATCCAACATTCATTTATTTACTAATTATCAGCAAATGATTGAGTTGATCATCTTTTCCTTTACAAAACTCTGAAATGTAGTGCTTCCCAGAAAATGTATTTAGGTATATATTGTCCAGATTTTTCTTTAATCTTTTTGGGACAAAAAACAATAGACTGTGAATAGTTTAGGTATCTAAAACTTAAAAGTTTATATTTACAAGTTAATTGAAGGAAAAATGCAAAGAAAAAGCATCTATTTTCAATAATAGAAATGAAATAAAATAATACCATAGAGTTACTACTAAGGAAAAAGCATTTATTATGTTGTTTTCTCTCTAGTTATTTTGTACCAGTATGTACCTTATAATCTTCATAATCTTTTTTATCTAGCAAGTCTCTTTTATCCAGCTCTAGAAGATGTTCCTCAGAGGGCTTAGCGGGCATATCCTTAAGAGAAATTTGTTCATATATGGGTTTTCCATGAAAAAACAGTTCCTTCCAATCACGCATCATCTTAAGAGGAATCAGGCTATTGTAAAAAAGCATAAACAAGTATAGGTAAGCCAATGTTTAGCCAAATGTGCACTTTAAATCTTGGTGTTTATAATATTTATATAATTAATACTTTTATTAGACTTAGAAATGATTGCAATATTTTTAAAGATTATCACATGAATAAGAGCCATGCGACCAAAAATAAATACTATTCTGTTACAAATTACATAGAATATTTAAATTAACAGTATGATAAAGGGTCCTTAAAAAGCATTCAGTCTGTGCATTTTGCATAAAAGAACATTGATTGTGGAACATTTGAATTATGTACTAAGGTTGCAAAGTCATTTCATGTCAAAACTGGGGATTGGAGAACCTCAATCTGTTAAATGTACTTCTTATTTTAGATATAGATCTGTTGCAGTACAGTTAATGGGCAAGTCTGAGGAACCAGTGGCTTTAAGTCCCGTTCATTCAAACCTCCTAAATTCTAGACATCTTGTCCGCTATTAGTTGTGTAATAACAAGTGGCGTCTCTAGCCTCATGCAGTAGGTCCTAGAAAAGAGGAACAGCCAAAAGTAATTGCACAACTGAGTGGAGTATGAGAGTACTGAATGAGAATTACACAGAATGAAGACCTAACAGTCCTCTCATCATGGTTGAGATCTGAAATGTTCCCCTAAAGTCTCTTGTCTTTGGAAGGTGACTGAAACGCAGACGCACCCTACTCTTCCACAGATGTATCCTCTGTGTTCAGCAGCTGCATGTGCGGGAGGGAGACAGACCCTGGGTGGAGGGCCACAGGGGCCGTGGCCTGGTGAAGTGCCGCTCCACTCCCAGGTCCTCCTATGCTCGCGCCCTGCTGGCTGCCGTGGGTGGACTGCCTCTTCCTCTGCTGCGTCCCTTTGCCTACCTGTTGTGTCTTGGAGCTACAGTGAGGCCCATGGCTTGAAACTGTGAGACAAAAATAAGCCATTTCTTTACGTTGTGAGTTTGGGGTATTTTGTCTGTGACACACAACTGGCAAAACAATGACTTAAATTAACTTCTTCTTCTTCTTCTTCTTCTTCTTCTTCTTCTTCTTCTTCTTCTTCTTCTTCTTC
>NDGM011115645.1:0-10922 GCA_002564305.1 Octomys mimax
TCTCTCTCTCTCTCTGTCTCTCTCTCTGTCTCTCTAAATAAATAAATAAATGTTAAAAAAAAATAAAATAAAATATCTTCAACAATCCTTATAGCAGAGACATTTTTCTGCTTGGAGGTGTGTTTATGTTATTGGTTCTGAAAGAAGTCCAATCTAATGATTTCACCTGCAATACGCAATGTAGCACTTTGAAGGAAAAAAAATTAACAAATCATATAATATATTTTAAAAGGTACAATTATTACTTTTGCGTGTTTCAAAACTCACTCAACAACATGTATGGAAATTTCCTTCATCTACATGCTGACTGCTGTTAGAGACAAAAATCAAACTATGTCATTAAATCTTTTAATATTATGTAAAATAGGAAATAAAATTATATAAGATATATAATATAGAATTATATATGACATAGAATACATAGAAAATATAGAGATATAGGATATAGAGATATAGGATATGGAGTATAGCATGATTTCATTACAATTTTAAAATTAATTTGATTCATGTATGCAATGGGCAATAAACACACAGATAACCTTTAAAAGGATAAATGACCTCCTGTTTATCCAATTCCTGGTGCCAGCCACAGTCCCCTGCCCTAGTGTATTTTTTAAGAACTGCTGAAGCAAATATACATGAATGAGTACTTGTGAAATGTCAGCATCAAAAGTGAAATGGATTTGAATTTTAAAATGTCTGAATACAAAAATGTCAAAAAAAAAAAAACTGACAGTGACAAGTTTCACCAACTGGAATTTTCGAGACCTACTGAGAAATTCCACTATTTAGAAAAGTGTGGTTGGTAAGTTCAGGCA
Organism: Octomys mimax; assembly: GCA_002564305.1. Lineage (NCBI taxonomy): Eukaryota > Metazoa > Chordata > Mammalia > Rodentia > Octodontidae > Octomys > Octomys mimax. Next base: position 819 of record NDGM011115645.1, read on the forward strand.
GGGAGGGCTGGACCAGTGTGGGACTAGATGAAATTTGAGTGGAGAAAGGAAACTGAGATGAAGATTTCCGGTGGTTTTTCTGCTAACAACCAATTATTTTATATTACAATAGTGGATATAATTTGTATTTCTCAGTATTCTCACCACATTTGAAGTTATTAATCCTAAGAAATTCTAACTGACAGAATTACATGTGGCAGTATGTACCTGCTAATGTTACAGAAGATATTCAGGCTTGAGCACATCAGAATCCCCTGACAGCTTATTAGAAATGCATTACTCCAGCTCCATCCAAAGAAGATTTTGACCCTCGAGTATTCAGGGCTGAGAGTGGAGCCTGCATTCTTTGATAAGCAGACCAACCAGCCCTGCTGCCTTGATGCCACTGTGCAAGGGGAGAAAGTCCAGCATGGAGCCACGTTCAGAGTTTTTTGATGAGCCGTGCAGGCCGAGGGTCAGGTCCACAGTAATGAAGGTTGATGTTTGCGCTCACCTACAGGCCTTCCCCTGCTTTTATACATGTTTGAAATTTCCAGAGAACAACTTCAAGGCCAAATGTTCACACAACTTCTGCTCAAACTGTAAAATTACAATCATAAATTTAATGTGCGTTATTTTCCTTGCTGAATCTTTAATTTTTCTGCACACAACATGTAACCCATTTTGCATGTATAAATGAGGAGATTTATGGGAGCAATTTTAGAACCTGGTGGGAAAATATTAACCTTCTGTATCTTATGTTTTAACTTGGGGTGGGACTTTAACTCACTCTTACTAATCAAGATTCGCTTTCATTCTTTTCTATTACAAAAGAAGCTGTGATCTGCCTTTGCAATAGGGATTTTCCTTTCATATCACAGTATAATTTTCTTTGAAATGTGGTGTTCATTGAAATTTAATCTTAGGAAATTACTTCAGCTGGAATTGGCTTTGGCACCCGCATTTCACAATTTTATGTTTATATTAATTGTGAATATAAAATATCACGCAGAGAGTAATTCTCCATAATGCAGCCTACCTTTTGGTCGATTACCAGGAGTTAAGCATTTTGGTGTTATTAACTTCAAAGTCGCTAGAACCAAGGTTAGCAAGTAAGTTCTCGTGTGCAAGCAAAGCTATTTTGTCGGCAGTGATTTTGCCTTGGGCCCAAAATTACTTACTTAAAACTCTATTTATTCTTCACTTTTGACCTCGTGTCTGCTTAGTGGGCTGATGAGCTGCTGAAAAGCTTGCACGCCCAGGAAATCTGAGGCTTCTCATTGGGCAAAGTCCAGTTTTTACCTGGTCCTCCTCTCATCTAAGCCCAAATTGCCATAGCAACCAAAAGACAGAAAGGGTCTCTCTTCTAGAATCGTACATTAACAGGTGTCACCTTTCACAGACGGCTTTCTTGAATCTGAATCACTTAAGCAAATGCAAAAGGAATTCCTTTCTCGGAGAGCTCAAGGTGGGCAAACAGCAAAATACCAAGGATATCTTACAGTAAGTGGACACATGGCCTGAGAAAAACTCACTCTGGAAACTGGGCGCAGGAGCACACACGAGCCCCGTGGTCTTTCACCTTTCTGCTGACTAAGCAGTAACTGTGGAAACAGTGAACAGCATGAGTACGTAGAGGACCCGAGCTCTTCACTCTTAGAACGGGAGCTCTCGCCCGGTCTGGCAAGAATTTAAGAAGAGAATATGGTGGACCTTGCGCCAAAAAGGATAATGTGTAGAAATGGAGATCGTACATCATTGCTGTTGCGTGAGGGTGCTGACGGGGCTCCGCGGGGGAGTGCGTAGGCCAGAGCTGCTCAGCATCGGTCAGTCTCTCCTGCAGCCTCAGACATAAAAGATCTCAACCACCTAAGAACTTAATATCGCTCTGGGCAGAAAGTACCTCAAGCGATCATGTATTTATGTAATTCATCTGAATTTAACTATATGATTAGAAATTAGATTTTAAGAAAATCTTGAAACAATAAATTTCTAATGATTGAGAAATCTAGGTTAAAAAACCAAATATCAGGATTTCTCTTGGGTTATTATTTTAATAAGGAATGTCAATTCTTTTAAATTCTTACATATTCATTGTAATCACAAGATATGTTTTTCTGTTATACTCTTAAATCTTTCTTTCTTTCTTTCTTTCTTTCTTTCTTTCTTTCTTTCTTTCTTTTTTTCTGGAGCTAATGATTGAACTCAGGCCCTAGTGCTTGCCAGGCAGGCACTATGCTACTGAGCTGTATCCCCTACCCTTTGAATATTTCAACAATGAAGATACAGTAGGTGACTCAAGTATTAAAAAATTTAGGTTCTTCTCCATGTTTTCTCATAAGCAAGCAAAAAATACAAAGAAGTTTAATGTGTCAAGGAAGACTCAGTGACAAGGGCTATCTTAGTTATTTTACTCACTGCTGAAAAAAAAAAAAATACCCGACACTCAAAGTTAAAGGAAGAAAGGCTGACTTAGCTCATAGTTTGCAGAGATTTGACTCTATAATTGGCTGGCTCCAAGACAGGATGGCATCATAGAGGAGAGCAGCTCATGGCATACAGAAGAGGGCCCAAGCCACAGAGGAGGAGACACACGCAAGCTTCCTCCTCTGAAGGGGCATGCTCTCACCCACTTAATCCTAGCCAGAACCATGCAAACCAATCAGAAACCAGTCAGTGGACTGATTTACTAATCAAATGCCCTTAATCCCAGCATCACACACTCTGGTTTCAGCCACCTCTGATAAAGGTCTGTGACCCAAAGATGTTTTGAGGGGACATCTAAACATAACCATAACAATGGCCCCATGCTGTAGGTTCGAACATAAGCAAGTGATTGCATTCAGGGTCCTCAAAGTCAAGGAGTTTCCCCTATGATAGAAACCTAACAACAAGAGTCAGGAATTAAAAAATGTAATTTAGTCAAGGACAAAAATAAACTTCTTAAAGATAAATTTTATTAAATACTAGAACAAAAAGCAAATACAAGAGATGAAATTATATTTGCTACATATCTATATTTTGAATGCCTATCTTGACACAAATTTTTTACAATGCATTTTGAAAAACCACAAAAGCTTCTGTCTTGCGTTTACAGCCAAACAAAAGCCTCAAGATCTGGTGTTTACACTCAGTAATGTCTCTGAAACTTTTCTTTTTTGCGTAACCTTCCTCCAAGCTTCTGTCAGTTCAAGCTCATGCTCATCATTAAGAGCAGAGCTGAAAACAGGCCACCTTTCAAAGGCTGTGAAGGCAGCATGGTCGGTCATGACTCACCATATGAAGCCACCTTTCGACTCCATGTCTTCAGACAACAGGTACCTACTTACTACTGTGGCTCATGGTTGATATCTGGCCATACCTGCCAATGTGGGCCTGGTTGGCTCCTAGTGACTGCATTTGCTCAAGGACTGCATGACCTGAATGGTGACAGTTGCCAGCTGGGTGCCACACTGACCAGACGCTGGAGGGGCCTTCCTCACGTGGTAGTTCCAGACATCAGAGAGTCAGGAGAAATGTGGAAGGTCACGTTCATTACTACACAGCCTGGTTTCTATTGCATTCTCTCAGCCAAAGTAAATGGTATGATCACTCCAAGTTAAAGAAGGTAAAGAAATGAATTCTACCTTCTGATGGGAGAAGTTGGAAAGATCTGACACTCAAGTGCAAATACAATAGTATGCTCACATGCAAACACTGAATCCACTAACATCCTGTAGAAAAACACACCCATGTGACATTAAAATTATGTAATTATATAAAATATTTAGATAAGTATATCACATTGAGTTCAAATATCTGAATGCCACACTCTAAGCAATTTTAAATACACTATGACATAATTGTCTTTTTCGGGTTCATGTTAAAACTCCAGTGTAATTGTGCACAATTTAACCATGCTGAATAAATATTAATGAAATAGGTTGGAAGCCCCTAAAGAGCTGAAGGAGAAAAAAATGTTATGAGCAACCCCTCAACAGCAAATACATATTTGTGCCATGCATTAAAATATTCAGATGTTTTCTTCTTATCCTGGATGCAGGGCTAATCTAATTTCCTTGTGGGCTATGAGAATCCCATTCACAGTATGAAAAGGTTGGGAAATTCTAGTGGGTATTTGGCTAGGATTGAAATTAAATCCCAGTGCAATCTTAACACCTCAGATCCAGATTCTCCTATTACTGTACAGAGCCACTGAGGAATGTTAACAAATTATGTCTTATTTGTATATAATAATATTAAGAGAATACTATTTGAAAACTTTGCAATGCATATTATAGGAATTTAGGTTTGAAAATTATCTTACGCTTTTCAGATTTTAACCACTTATCCCCATCTAGCTCAAACCGAGATTTAGAAAACATTCTAAGCAATTTAAGTAAAAATTGTTTTCTATAACTTTTTTTTGTGGTACTGGGGATTGAACTTTCTATATAAATTTAAAAGAAAAGCTGGGCATGGTGATGTACAGCTGTGATCCTAGCCCTTGGGAGGCAAAGGCAGGAAGACTGCCATGAGTTTGAGGCCAGTTTGGACCCTGTAGTGGGTTCAGGGCCAGCCTCGGCAACATACGTGACCCTGTCTTAATCACTCAATTAATCAAACTTTAAAAGGTTCTAAACAAATGGCTAAATCATGAATAAGATTAGTGTGTAAAGTATATATCTGGAATAGCTGAATACTTGAGAAATATTTGGGGCTAGGGTTTCTTAAACCAAATATAAAGAAAGGAACAGAAACAAGTACCGGGTCACTGTACTTGGTCATAGGTGGTCATATGAAAGTGATGGTTTTTCTATTTCCTATCTATCCATATCTCCCTTTGGATGACATCATACTACTTGTGCACATTCCAGATAACTGTTTGTCATGGTGCAAATAGAATGAGATACTGAGTGAGTAATCTGTAAATCAGTTCATCTTATTTATGAATTCAGAGGAGTTCCTAACTTTGTAGATGATTCTCTACATAATTTCCTTCCTCCTGAAAGCAGATATTTTATGAATTAAGAAACTTAACAAGTGTAAATTATATGGTACTAAGAATACCAATAGATTTAACTTGTGTTTCTGATTTGATTTTTTTAAAGGGAAATGTGAAGTTTTTAACACTACGAAAGGATTAGAATTACACGAGGTTCTCTTGAACTATAGTGTAAAGCTTCCCTTTACCTTTTCATTGGTGGAGAGATCCTTTGGTATTTGAGTATCAAGTCACTGCAAGAATTGTAAACGAGTCCAGAGGCCATGGACTGAATTTGACAATCAGGACCTATGAGTCAAAATGTACTAACCAACTAACTAAATAAATAAACAGCCAACTTTAAAAGGATGGGGGGAGCAGAGTCCACAAAAGATGATCATTTTTTTTTCCTTTAATGTAGGTGACACAGCACTTTCCTGATTTCCTAAAATGCAGTGTTTTTGAAAAATAATTAAATGCTGCTGTGCTTCCTTCATCTCTTTTTGCTTTTGCTCTATGACTGAGATGCTTCCATCCATACCAGCAATCAGCAGAAGCTCTTTCTCACAGGATCCAAGGGTTTCAGGGTTGCTTGCTGTGAAAGTCCTGCAGGTTAGACGCTGTCTGCCTGACCTTTCGCCAGCTGCCCTGACTTCCAAGGAGCATAAGTCCTGCCCTTCTGGTGGCTCAGACAGCCCTGTCTCAGTGGGGGTACGCACTCCAGCCATGCACAAAAGCCAGCACTCAGTGGCCATGGCGTGGCAGCGCAGACACAGGGAATTGTCACGAGTATAAACAGCAAGAACACAACCCAGACTGTGCTGCTTAAAATCATTGGTTTGGAAAATGAAACATTTTATACAAAGGACACAGGGGTCCAGGATTAAATATAGCATTGTGTTTTTCAAAAGTTGGGATGTCATCACACTGCACATTCATCTGAACTTTCAATACTTTAAGTGGGAAAAGGCAAGTAAATCCCGGGTCTCACAGTCCTAGTTTCCATCGTTTACTGAAAACAAAGACTCTCTCTGTGATTCTCAGTGATGTTACTATTAAGGATGGAGGACCTTCAAAGCAAATGTGGTGTGATGCAAATGCCAGGTGAGCTGCCAGCTACTATGTGATCATGCAAGTGGTTGCTGGCCCTCTCCCCAGGAACCCTTTTCTCTGGCTCTCAGAAAACATAGTGAAACAACACTGAAACCAGCACTTGAATCACAACTGCAAAACCATGACCCTGTTGCAAAAATTAATTTATATTTTGCCGCTGTAATTCCAGGTCAGAGGAAAAATGCTAGACTACCGCAAAGGTAATTGTGCTTCCGTCTGGAAACATCACTGGCTTGCAAAGCAGTGTTTTGACTTTGAGAAACCCCATTTAAACAAATGGAAAGAACGGTCATTTAATACACCAAAGCAAACAGGCTGAATTGTTTTGCCTAACCTTGAATTATTGCCCAGTGACAACAGAAAATGGCAACTTGGCTGAAGTTTGAGTTTTGTTGAAACCATGTAATTTTGAAGAATCTGCAGTGTTCTCTACCACTCACCTTCTTCCCACTGCCCTCAAGCTAGGTACAAAACGTTTCATTAAACATTGATTTCAAGCCGGATTCTTGGGCGTGAGCACCTGCCCTTGAGCAGTCGTGGGCAGCGTAGTGTCAGGAAGGTGGCAGAGGAGGGTACACAGCTTTCTGGATCAATGAGGGTGTCGAAATGATGCAAAGTTTACAGGGAAGAAAGTGAGAAGGCCAGTGGGGACCAGCCACGTGAACTTGACAAAGGGAGAATGTGGTGAAGGGTTGTAAATATCTTAGCGGGTAAGCACATAGATGAAAAAATAAAAGAGAAGACTATTAATAGCCAAAGTAATAACCATGTTTGAAAAAGAAAGTTGTGGAAGTGGAAGTTAAACATGGCACTGAAGAATGTCTCCACACTGACTCAACTCATACTTAAAATTCCTTTTTCTAAAACCAATGTTAGCTTTCACCAAAATTTCACCCCACCACTACCACGCTTTTTCTTACTGTTCCTGATGTGTTGTTCTCATGGTTTCTGTGGGGTTATCTCAATGCTAGCTATATTTTTAATGCCTTCCCTCATCGAATGCGAGTCCCATCATCTTGAATTGCTAACCTTCCCGGATTCTGTCTTTCCTGCCACTCTCCCTGGTGTCCTGAATCTGCTCTCCTGCCCTTTCTTCTTCTCCCTTTTCCTCTCCCACTCCCACCTTTATGTCGGCTGAATGTGTCTCCCCAGCACACAACTATAGCTTTGGCACATGGGGAGCAGAAATACTCAAGGATTCCCTGATGGCGCAGCTGCCTTCTCGCTGGATTCTCGACTCTGTTTTGCCACCACAGGATCATCCTCCAGCTTGCTTCCACAGCGTCTCCCCACACTCTCTTCCATGCCATGGCTCACTCCAGCTGTTCCCGTCTTCCCTTCCTCCAGTCTCATCCTATTCGTTCCTCCCCATGTGCACCCACATTCAAATTTCAGCTCAACAGGAGCTGGCCCACTCAGCTGCCAAGGTCTAGAAGAAAGTCATCTTATCTTCAGAAACGTTTTGTTTGCACCAGTAACTCTGATGCAATTCCAAGATGTTTTGAAGAATTTATGTCCCTTTTCCAACAGGATTTGCTCTTACTGGATTTTGTGTGTCCCGAGAGCAAAAACTCAGTTAATTCATCCACTGTGTGAACTGTGTGCTGCAAATGCAACACGTGAATAAATGCCTCTGAAGAGTCAAAGGAATAGTGTTGAAGGCTTAATTTAAATGTGAATGAATTTATAGCGAAGAAGTTTTTTCAAAGGTTGTTATTTTACAAAATAGGAGGGAAACTATTAAAGTAGGTTTTGTTGTTTATTTCGTTTGGAGATAGGGTCTTATTATGTAGTTCAGGCTGGCCTTGAACTTGCTATGCAGCCCAAGTTGGCCTTTAACTCCTGAAGATCTTCCTGCCTTAGACCTTGGAGTCCTGGGGTTATGGGCATGCAGTACCATGTCCCCTTACCATTTTCTCTTATTGTAAGATAAGTGACAGTTGCTTTAGCTGTAAGGAAAACAACCTTATCTCAACCATTCATATGCTGAGCTTAACTGTTTCATGATGTTACTGAACTTTGTAGCCAACAAAAAACATATAGAATAAAAGGATATATTTGACCTATGATATTTGGGGAATTTTAATGTTTTTATGTAGTTTTGAATTTTCTACAACATATTTACTGCATTTGCAGCCAATAAGATATCATTAATAGTAAAACTATTTGAATAACAAATTATCATTGTTTATTTTAAATATATAACTTCTTATCTTGGTAGAATTGAAATCTGAGAATACCCGAAAAATCATTCTGATTAAGTAAATGTGATAGGACATACATTTTGGGATCATATTTCTAAATGCCACTGTAAAGATATAACAAAGGGGGTAAAATGTTTGATGCAAAAAGGTAAATCAAGAGGTTACTATTACTGTTGATGTAAATAGGATAATAAAGGTTTGAATGAAAGTTGCAGCAGTGAAAAGTGTAATGAAGAAAAGAGAAAAAAGCAGAAATCATATAGTGATTTCTTTAACAGTTGAACAAGAGGTCTGAGGGAGTGGACAGATCGCCAAACAACATACATGGGCATTCAGGGTGTTCGCACCAGCATAAACATGGTTTTCTCCCCCATGCTAAGGGCGGCAACTGACCCACAAGGTAGATGACATAGTTGGTCCCATGAAAAGTTCCAAGAGAAGGTTGCTTTAAAGGGGAATAAAGGAGGCTGCGAGTAAAAGATACCTAATATATGAGGTCATACCTTTTGGGATTTCTGGTCAGTCTGAGTCACACATCAGAAGGAGATAGCAGAGCTTTCTGGAAAGATTATGCAAGGAAAGAGAGACGCTGCCCAGACCTGCGCCCCAGCAAAGATGGTGACAGTTTATTTCTGGAAAGAACACATGGCCAGTCTCTGAAGGAAGACACACAATCCCAAAAGCTACAAGGGCGGAAAGCGGGCTACAGCTCAGACCGAACACTTGTGGAGTCTGGTGGTGGTGAGCAAGCTACTGGTGGAATTTGCTAGGGATAGATATCAGTTAATAAAGTCCCCCTTTTGCATTATATATTTAAGAGTATGTTTCCCAATAAGTCCTTGAAAATTTAGTATAACCACTATGCCTACCCATTTTAAATCAAAATTTATAAAAATATAATATCAGCTTACTATATTTTTATTAGGCAGCATTAAACTATCAAGTTTCATAAGCATAACATAACTTTTCCAATTGTATAAATACCAAATCCAATGCCAACCAAGGAGGAATCCATCATTATGAAGAGTGAGTTTATTTAAAATCTGAACCCTATTTCAGGAACAGAAGAGTTTAATCCTTTGACAATCGTTACCTTCCATTTTTTACTTATAAAATATATGTCTCTATACATGTTTCATTTTGGTTACAGACATGTATTGAATTAGATTAATCAAGTAGAACTGAGACCTTTAATTAATTTCTTTGTGTGTGTGTGTGTGGTACCAGGTATTGAACTCAGGACCTTGTGCTTGCTAGACAGGCTCTTATGCCACTGAGCTGTCTCTCTGGCCCAACATTTTCTTATAGCTGCCGTAAGCCACAAAATGCCTAACAATACAGGGTAGCCTGGAGATGTTTCACTTTCTAGTTGTACCACCACAACTTACTAGCATTTTGATCTTGGAAAAATTAAACCTTTGTGTACATCAATTCCTCATCTATAAAGTGGAGTGTTCAGAAGCAGCAAGTATAATCTAACCTGACTTGAACACTAAAGCTGCAATGGTAAATTTAACCATCTAGTGAAAAAAGATCCTGAATATTAATAATCATCTCTAGGGAGCAGGTGGCAAGCCACACACACCACGGTTAAAGACAATACATGGTAAAAGAGTTTCAGGAAACAAAGGAACTCAAAATAGAATTAATATTCTAAATGTGGAATAAAAATTAAGTATCTATTTTTTTGTTTAGTTTTGTCAGAGATGGGTATTCCATTGCCATTTAACTATTGTGGGTGCATGACATTTTGTATCTGTATATACAGAATATTTAGGATAAATATACAGCTACTTTCTCTTAATTCAATGAGAAGATTTGTACTAATAATGTTTGGACAGGATA
>NDGM011115648.1:1555-19566 GCA_002564305.1 Octomys mimax
TGCCTCCTTGGCAATGACGATAGCATCTCCAGCCCCTGACTCGCTAGAGGACCTCAGAGCAGCAGTAGCCAACTGCGATAGCTTGGCAACTGTGAGCAGTTGAGCCTTACTGGAAAACCAAAGGGCTGCTGGGTAACTTCAGGAAAGCAAAGCACTCTCATGTCCCAGAGCCCCCCAGCCCACCCACCCCCAAACCTAGCAGATGGCATCTGACGGGTCTCTGTGAGTCCCCAGCAGCCAAAGGACCTTTCAGATGGGCATGGGTACACCCACGGGAGGGCGAGCCTCACAGGCTTGGCAGGGAAGGGCGCCCACAAGTCCTTTTTTAGCTTATGTTCAAAGAGCGTGAGCAGACTGGCCGTATAGATCTCTGGGTCCTCACTGCCCAGCTTCCGCTCCTCCGAGGGAAGGGCCTGCCACAAATTGCACATCTGCATCCTGTCTTGTTCTTACGTTGTCCAAACACTCCCTGGGTCAGGGCTAATCTTGGATGCAGGGTACTCTTGATCTATACACCCATGACAAGCAGGATACAAGTTTTGAAGCCCAAAAAACACAAGCCAAACTGAGACCTCTGAGCTAGGGAGTGTGTCAGCGGTTCCAAGCCAGTTCCTCTTGAGAAGGTATGCAGCTGACGGAAGAGTGGACAGGCCCGCCATGTACAGCTGCACAGGCTGCACACTGCTAGACTTAATACTACCTGCAGCATAAGCAGCACCCTCTGCAGTGGCACAGAGTGGTGATCCCAGGAATGAAATGAAGCTGTGAAAGTGAACAGATATGGCCATCTTTAAAACCTCTACGGGGGGTTAGAAACAGGCCAACTGGCCCAGTGTGTGCCCTTGCCAGATGAGGAAACTGAGGAGGTAGGTAGAAGCAGCCAGCCTAGAGTCACTAAGCAAGTTGGGAGCCAGGCTGGGATTAGAATCAGGGTTTCAGAAACAAACTTGACTCCTCCAAGTCCCTCCCCTCCCTAGACACCAGGATCACCTTCCCCGTCAGCCCTTTTTCCGCAGGGCCCGGGGCTCAGAGACCTGACTGTTTTTGTATCTTTCTCACAAACACTACTGATCACTTCCTGCATGCTCAGCATTATTCTCCAATGCTGAGGATACGGGGGGGTCAGACAGAGTCCCTCGGGTGGTACACTAGTAAGGGGTTAGCACATAAGGGTGGCTCTTGGGACAGAGTGGAGAGTGTTCTTATTTGTAGTAGTTGCCTAGGAAATTGGGGAGGAGATAGAACGATCCAGGCAAAGACAGAAGCAGACATCACAGTGCTCGGAGAGAGGGTCTGAGAGGTTCCTGACACCCTCTACCTGTAGCATGAACATGTGGGCTTGCTGACTTGCCACAAACGCCACAAATTTGCATGCACACACATGCAAAAGAACATTCGGGATACGGCACTAAGTGGCATAGAGGACAAGCAGGGCCAGTGAGATAGCTCAGCGGACTAAGCACCTGCTTTGGCAAGCACAGGGACCAGGGTTTGATCCCCCGTCCTGCATGCCACACTGGCCCCATCCCTGGGACATGCTGAGCTGTTGACCGAGTCCAGGCATGGTGGCACATGCCTGTAATCCCAGAGCAGAAGAGGCTGAAAACAGAGGATCACTTGAGCTGTGTAGTAAGACCCTGTACAGGATACATAAATGAAGAAAAAAAAAAGAAGAAGAATGAAGTATGCACACAAAGAAATAGAGTGTGGACGCTCAAGGGTGAAGGGCACAACTAGCTCTGGACCTGGGTGTTTCCATGGGGCGTGGGATGTCCCTAGTCAGGTGACGGAGGATGTGTACTGCCACCTTCTGTTGGGTCACCCATCTGGTGGCCCTGTTAGGGGGCAAACTGCGCACATTTTAAGTTGGGCTCCACTGCTGCCGCGGCCCACTCAGGCTGCTGCGGCTGTGTCAGGGAAGAAACCGCAGTTTACAGGTGCGAAAAACTGGTCTAAGGTAAAAGGGAATTGTCCTGGCTTACTGTGTCTTGGCAGAAGAGAACTACAAACTGGGCTTGTTTGCTTTAAAGGCCATTTTTTGTTGTTGTTGTTTTTATGTAGTATAGGATCTACTGGGATTCACTAAGTAGATTGGACTCGTAGTGATCCTCCTATTTTCAGCCTCCCAAGTACTGGGATTACAGGCCTGTGTCACCACGCCCAGTCTCAATCGTTGGCTCAGTGTGCCCCGGGGACGGGGCCAGGACTGCTTGTGGTGCTGGGGATCGAACCCCAGCCGCTGCCAAAGCAGGCTCTTTAGTCTGCTGAGCTATCTGGCCATCCCTAAAGGACAATTTTTAAATTCTGATTTGTTTGGTCTCCTTTTTACCTTTCTTCTATCCTACCCCAAAGGCATAGAAGAAAGCAGGGGCCTAATGGGCCCTGGTGAGGGTCTGGGATCTATGGTGAAGGCCGTAGGGACTGGAGAGAGTTTTGAGCGGAACGTTCAAAGAACCGTCTGGTGTTTTTTTAAGGTTATTTTGGCTGCCTTGAGTATAGCTTCGAGCTGAGCAAAATTAGAACCAAAGGACCAGCTAGAAGATTTGCCGAAGTGCAGGCACCAGGCAACGAGACGGCACAGCGACACCGTGGAGAAGCTGGGGTGGGGTCTGCAGAGTTCATGAGGGGAAATAAAAGGGCTTCTGGCGTGGCATGAGCAGCCGGGGAAGCGGGCGAGCGCCTCCCGGATGGGAGGCTTGGGCAGCGGCTGGAAGAGAAAACTAAGGGCTCCCTCCTGGCTATGTGCAGCCCGGAATGCTGCAGAACACTCAAAGGACAGTGACATCAGGCAGCTGGTCGCTGGGTAGCAGGGCTCAGAGGCCTTGGCCGGGGCAATGTCGGGCTTCCTCAGGAGCCTGATGTGCGCACGCGAGCGACTGTATGGAGGGTGGGTTTCAGCGGGTTCAGGCTTTCAAGTGAGCTCACACCGCAGGGACCGCTAATGTCGACGCTGGTGTTTCTGCATCCTCCACAGCAGCTCTGGAAAGCTGAAGGAAAGAGCTCCACTTGGAGAGAAAGGGCGCATAATGTGGGCCAGCAGTACTCAGGAATCGGACTCTCCTTGGTAGACTTGGTCGCTGGGTCCTCCCTGCCTAAGCGCTGCCTCTCCAGGACCCAGGGGGGAGCTATGTTAATTCTAGCCAACTTCAGCTTGTGGTTTGCTGTTTCCAGTCTCTGAGCCCACAATGTCTCCTTCACCAGCACGTTGGCAGACGCCTGGGCTTCCCGAGCCCGACAGGGCTGCCCTGCTCTCGCTGGTCTGGGCCCCTCCCTCTGCCTCTGTTCAGGCTGCTTCCCTGGGCTGCTTCCCCCAGGGTCTCTGGCTGAGCCCCCCACCCCGCGATAGCACCCCCACTGCCCTTGCATGACTCCTTGTGACTCAGAGCATTCTCCTAGTGCTCCAGAGTTCTTGGGGATCGCAGAGCTAAGGTCAGCCAAGAGCGGTTTGTCTTGCACAGAATACACCTCCGGGGAATGCGACAGGGACGGGAGGGTGTTGCTGAGCCTGCAACACGATTCACGTCCTAGAGGCCACCGCAGTGCAGGCAGATCCACGACCCTTCCTCCCGGGGAAGACGGACGTCGGTGGCCACAGCCTCCGATGAAACCAGCCTTGCTCCAATGTAACTCCTGGCCCAGCCGGAGCTGCGAACTGCCAGGGAGCCGGGTGGGTGTGGCTGGGGACCTCATGTTTCCCTAATGAGGTCATCTCCCTGAGGCTTCTCTAGGGATGGAGAGCTATGCTCATATGGTGGGGAAAGATGCGCCCCTCCAGCCCTGTGCTGGCGCTCAACCCCTTTCTGGCATCCCTACCATACTGCCACTAAGGTGCCCTCTGTCCCTTAAACCTGTGGTCCTTCTCTTTACCCCCATCAGGAGAAATCATTCTTTCCTCTGGACCGGTTCGCACTCTGTCCTGACAAATTTGCATGCACACACATACATGCAGACTCACGCATATGTGTACAGACGCACGCATGCACGCGCATACGTGCAGACGCCAAGGATGCAGACGCACGCACATGCACGCATGTACACTCGTACGGACGTGCCAGGTTCCCTCAGTGGGTAGCACTCTGACCTGTGCCAGGGCTGGGGAGTCCCAGCTAGGAGGCTGCCCAGGAGGCAGGGCTAATCGGCGTGCTCCCAAGTGTTTCCTTTAAAAGGCAGCAGGCCTGCCTGGGGGCTCGTCCCTCTCCTGTGAAGACCCAAGAGTGGAGCGGGCAAGGTGCCTCTGAAGTTCAGGAGTGACTTGGTATCAACAACCCCACTCCTATCACAGCCTGGGATTCTAACAGCAGCAGGGTAGACAGGGCGGCGTGTTGCATCGCTGTGGCTGCAGGGTACAGCATAATCCAGAATTTTCTGGAAGCTGAGGGACACTTGTGTTGACCTCACATGCTGTAGGGTGTGAGTCCTGGAAGCCAGGCTGAAAGGGACTTGCAGGAGGATGCCAGCTGCCTGCTCTGGGTGAGGCATGGCCACCCAGGATCGCCTGCCAGTCATTCCCTCCAAGGGAGATGGATTTGGAAATGAATCCAGAAGATGAGAATACCAGCTGTGAACTTTTTAGACCATCTGGGACACTGATGCCCAGAGAGATGGACACCTTGTTCAGGGTCACACAACCAGAAAGCGGCACAACCCAGGGGAGAAACAGGTTTCCTGATAACACAACTTAATTCTTGCAGAGGAGGCTTAGGTCCCAGGAGGCAGGCGTTATATTTCCAGGCCCTTCTCCGAGTCCAGCTGTGGTAAAGTCCGAAGTCTTCCCACTGGCCTTCACCATCCATCCTTCCTGCCCCACCTCTCCTGGGCCTGCCATTCCTACCAGACTCCAGGAGGAGACTCCTCCGTCCTTCGAAGGCCCCACATTCGTGTTCTCAAAGAGTCCGTGCAGACAGCCTGGCATCTGTGAGTTTTGAATTAAGGGAGGTCTCATGGAATTGTGGTGTTCTTCCTACTCATACACCCTAAAAGTCGCTGAGGTTTTAGCAGCAGTCCCACACTGGGACTGGGCAGAGCTTTCTGTGGAAAGGTGGCCACATGGCTGGACACCCTCCCTGGTCCCCATCATTGACATCTGTGTCCAGCAGCCCCTGCCAGGGAAGGAGAGCCCTGCGGCCAAGTCTCCACAGTGAAAGCAAAGGGACAGGGAACTGGGGCTGGATAATGCTGAGTTTAGGAATCATTTCCTTTAATCCTTTCCTCTGGCTTGGAAATTCAAAATATTATCATTTTTGCCTGGAGATTTCTCTTCCCAAACATACTTGGCTCTGGCTGACGTGAAGATGAGTCTGCATTCCTCCACTCCAGCTGGTCTTCAATTCCAAATTATCTGCAAAACAGGAGACAGTTGCTCGTGTGCTGGCAGCTGGAGGTTAGCCACGTGTCTGCCCGAGAGAACCTGCAGGCCTGCGCCAGGCTGCACCTTAGATGTCAGAGGCTAAACCCTTTACAGATGGAGAATCAGGCTCAGAAAGGCAGAGCGACTTCCCATGAGCCTCCAGGCACGTTCATGACAAAGCTGAGCATAAAGCTCAGCTCCTCTCCAAGCTTCTGTTGGCTTCCTTTCAGCTCCGCTATCTTACGAACACATCCGCTAACCCGGCCAATGTGGCTGTGGATCCTGATGACCACTCCATTACTCAGTGTGGGCCTGGATCACCATAGGCCCCAAGCAGACACTGCTGGAAGCGGGGGCCATAGAGGGGGTCATACAGAAGTCTCAGGGAATAAAGAGGGTGGGAAGAAAAGCTACAGACTCAGAGGGCTCCCTCCTCTCTCTGGGCTCTATTTGCTCCTGTAACAAGGGTCCTTAACCCAATAGGGTGGTTCTCAAACTCTGTGTATCTACTTTATATAAAAGATTCAGAGCCTGTGAGGAACAAGGTTTAGAGACCAATAGACTACTCGGTCCCTACCTTCCCTTTTTAATCTGAATATCAAACACCTTGAAATAGAAAATGGGCCCAAGCTTTCCTACCAGCCATGGATGTCATAGGAGTTGAATTCCCATAGAATGTTAGCAGGCAGCAGCTATATAGTTTTACCCAGTAAAGTTGAAATCAAAAGCCATGCATAACATGGTAACATGACAGGTGTTTTAACACACCTAAATTTCCATTTTGACATAAAGTAGCCTTTTTAGTTAGTCGTCTTTAATACGTAAGAAACTTTTACCCAACTTGTTGACCTTTAATGGGATGTCATTGAAGAAATTTGTGACATTGCATGGACTGGTTAGGGCCGGGGATATAGCTTGGTGGTACAGTACTTGCCTGGTAAGCTCAAAGTCCTGAGTTCAGTTCCCATTACCAAAATAACAATGAGAATTTTTCACTGTCTAGGCTGTTTAATGTCTGGGCATCTCTATAATGGCACAGACACAGAACATGTACATTGTGTAAGTTTTTATTAACAGTCTGAATCTGAACGAAAAGTCTTATCACCACGAATAATCCCTTTTTTTACATTTTGGAAGACCTACACATCTGAAGGCGTATAATACATTTAATACACCGTGAGAGTGGTAACAATTGTCATAGCCATATGAAAACTCTTGTTAATTTAGTTTTGTACCAAAGCATCTCTAAGTCAGAAAACCTTATTATTTTATTTTTAGAAAATTTGACATTGACCAATGTAAACATATCATGATATTTCAATAACATTTATTGGGGTGTCTCCTATAAGGCTGAGGAGTTCACTGGGGCCTCCCATTGATGAACAAAGGCTGAGATGTCTTCCCAGGCAGCTGCTGTGTTTTCACCAAGGGGTGCCCTGACCGATAATTCTCCAAGCCTGAAGGGAGCTCATTTAGTTACCTTAGCAAATGTCGGATGGCCTATAAGAAAACTAATTTTGATATCATATTGCCCAGCTAGAAACCCAGGTGGTAGCATGCTTTTTAAATTTATGAGCCAATTTAAATTATGAACGAATGGTCCAAAAATGCAAAAGGAAAAGAGAAAAAAAATGTTGATCTCAAATAAAAAACGGCTGTTCACAGACAAGACAAATGCACGAATGAACATCTACAGAGTCTGCTTAGAATATCAGAGTGCACTCAAATATATTTTTGGCCGAATTGAAATAAAATAACTTTATATGGGCCAGCCTGATAGTTCAGCGGACCAAAGCGCCTGCTCAGGCAGAGCACAGTGTCTGGGGTTCAATCCCTGGCATGCCGTGCTGTGCACTGAAACAGGGATTGAGACCGGGCGTGGTGGTGCACGCCTGTAATCCCAGCACTTGGGAGGCTGAAAACAGGAGGATCACTATGAGTCCGAGCTACGGAGTGAGACCCTGTAGATCCCCTGTACTAAAAACAATAATAATAGTAATAATAGCAACAACAACAACAATAACTTACAGTTTTAGAAGTTTATAATCATAAATAGACTAGTCAGAATTTTTGTAGGTCAATTAGCAGAGCTCTCAGAAGAATTTGGAAGGAACAAAATCTGTTATCTATAATATATTATTGTCTTAAGAATATTGACAACAGGGCTGGGGAGATAGCTTGGCAGTGTATGTGCCTGCCTGTCAAGCACAAGGACCTGGATTCGATCCATGGTACCACATGCTATGCCAGGCCCAGAACCCCGGGTGTGCCATTTCAGCCACTAGAACCAGGGGTGGAGGTGCACACCTGTAATCGCAGCACTGGGGAGGCTGAGATATGAGTCCAAGCTGGGTCATGAGACCCTGTACTGGATGAATAAAAGGTTTTTTTTTAAAAAAAGGATACCGACAACATTGGTGTCCCTTTCTCTCACACAGCTCTCCACTCAGTCATCTCCACATGCTCCACCACCTGCCCAGACCTTCATTCCTATCTTTGGCTACCGTCTCCTGGGCAACCAGGGTCAGCTTCTCTAATTGGCCCCAGGTCAGGTCTAGCCCCATCCTTGTCTATTGATTGTGGCCCAGTATCCAAGGCATCGCTGGCGCAGGACTGAGCCTCATCTTCTTGAGGGGTGGAACCAACTCTTTCTCTACTCTGGGCCCCTTGTGTAGCCCGACAGCATACTGTGCACCCCGATAGGCCATTGCGCATTTCCTGGAAGGATACAGGCTTAGCCTCAACCTGTATTATGTCTGGGCTGCGCCCCCCACTGTCCAATATGAAGCTGTCTCCCCAGGTCCCTTCCTAGCTTCTTTTACCTGATGGAGTTGTCTTTCTGCCGCTGTCGTCCCATCATCCCTCATAGGATTTTAAAAGTTAATAGTCTATACTGCCAAGTGAAGTCTATCATGCAATATAAATTTTGTAGGGAAGGATTCCCCTTTTCTGTTTTGTAGTTGAATTTTGAGCATACAGTGAGTGTGTTTAATGATTTTTAGACCTTGAAGGTTAAAAGGAATTCCCGTGGTAAGGAAAATGTAAAGAATTTTACAAAATGTCTGGAAGACAGCACTCCTGTAAGTGGACCACTGTCAGTAGTAAGTGCCCATGGGTACCCAAGGGCCACCGTAGGAGGTGCCGTGGGCCTCAGCTCCATCACCACCTGGATGTCAGTGGGCTGTGGTGTCTCATGGGCATGGTGGGCTTCCGGGGGCATCCACGGCAGCAAGGTCAAGTGATGACATTGCTGCCCATTACTGCCTCCTCCCCTGAGCACTGGCCCAAGAGCCTCCAGCCACAGAGCACAGTGAATGCCATGGCACAGGCAGGCCTATAATTTAAAGGCTAAGCAGGGCCATGGCAGAGCTCGGGCCATAGCACGTGGGAGGTGGGACTGGCCAGGCCTCCGCCCTGCTGCCCACCCATCACAGTCCACAGTGGGACACAGAACCGACTCCAAGACAGGTCTTCACGAGCCACCTACAGCACCAGGTACGACCTACCTTGCCAAGCCAGGCCGGCTCACCTCAGAGAAGCTCTCTGGGCTGTGGTACCCCTTTTGCCTCCATGATGAATGACAGCCCTATGGCCACAGCCCTTCCCATGGTGGGAAAGCAGCAGTCCCAGGCCGCTCAGCCCTGTGATGCAGCCCAGTTTCTCTGAACTGAGAAAGTGGGTGTAGCCACTGCTGGTGCAGTTATGGTTGCTGGTTTTACTTTGGGTGGCTGTGAAGTGAGTCACAGCGAAACACTCCCGTAGTGCGGAAAGGTCGTTCCTGCCCTCCCATAGCTCCTCCTCTATCTGATTAAGCAAAGCTAGTGGGTTTGGGGCCAGCCAGATAGCTCAGCGGATTAAAGCCCCTGCTTAGGCAGACATAGAGACCAGGCAGGGACCAGGGTTCGATCCCTGGTGATTGCGACTGGGCATGGTGGCGCACGTCTGTAATCCCAGGGCTTGGGAGGCTAAAAATAGGAGGATCGCTGTGAGTCCAATCCATCTAGTGAGACCCTGTAGACCCTGCACTAACTACATTTTTAAAAAGCTAGTGGGTTTAAATTCTGTTGGTGGCATTATTGCTCCACTGTCCTTTTTCTGTGTGGGACTTGGTTTTAAAAGTGTTTTGAGCTACTCTCAACAAGCATACAATCATCAAGATATTCCCTAATCCAGGTCCACAAAAAATAAATACAGGATGAACAATGCACTCAGCATTTCTGTTTACAACTGTTGCCTTAACGAATCTGCCATCCCCCATGTTTTACACCTGATGAAATTGATGTTGATAATATCAGTGCCCCTCTCTCCCGCATGCCTCCCTCGAGCCCCTCTGGTTCCTGTGAGCCTGCTTTATTTGCGTGTGCACTTGGAGGTGTCCTCTCACCAGCTGTAGGACGAGTTTCCACATACCCCTGATCCCTGTTCAGGCGCCAAAGTTCTCTCTTGACTTCCTGGGGAGAGGAGAAGACAATGGAGGATAAAGAAAGCAAGACAGGAGTTAGAATGCAGAAAGCTCAGGTCTGATGGAGGCCCGTCTCTGGGGAAAAAAGAAATGCCTGGTGATTACAGTGCATTTATTTGTATGCTCAGCAGGTTGATGTCACGTGACAACCCTCTGCCTCTCAGCTTATTCATGCATCTCGCCTCAGGTGCCTCATTGTCCCAGGGCTGGCTTTACTTCAGCCTTGCATGTGTAGTAATCAGTCTCCAGCTTCAGCCACTCCCCATAGTCCGTCATGGAAGAGCTAGGCTGTATCAGTTAGCAATTGCTCTAATGATAGTGTATAACAAATAGCCCGTCAAAATCTGAATGATACACAGCAATCATTTAGCTCACTTGTCTGGGATCAGCTTCAAGTTAAGCTCAACTGAATGACCCAAATCCTCACTGAGACTGCTCAAAGTAAAAACTAGGGACTGCTGTGTCGTCTAGAACTCGGCCACCCACTGTGCCATTTGCCACCTGTTTGGCTCAAGGCCAAGGCATCAGACTCCCTGTGCCTTAGCTGTCTCACTTAAATAGAAAGGGCCCCGTCCCATCTGCCTCTTAGGGTTGTCGTAAGGGGTGAGTGAGTTGATGTGGCCACATGCCCAGGGCTGGGAGTCTGGTGGTGACAGGCAGAGCTGACTTTTCTACCTGCATTTGACACATTTTATTGAGTACCTTTGGTGTCCCAGGCCCTGTGGCAGGAATTCAGTGGTAAGACCCCGTCCCTGCCCTCCTTGCTCTGAGTCCTGAGACAGGAGGTAGGTGTGTGGAACCAGTCATGTTCGGTGTCCACGTCTTATCTTGTCACTTAATGTGTTCTCACTAAACACTCTGAACAGGAAGCTACTGGCAGGGTAGCTGTCTTTGAGGCTCACGGTCCAGCTACAGGAGGCCTGACTCAGCCTCAGACCCCAGCAATGCCTCACCCTGGCGCTGCCTTCTCTGACATCTATCTCTGAAACCATGACCTTGGGCACAGGGCAGGCTGGCTGGCTACAGGGCGAGCCCACCCAGCTCTCCCACCTACACAGAAGGCTGCAGGGCCACATATGCCAAGCCCAGGTGAGCTCGGCTCGTTCCTTTCTCACTGTGGAACATGTGGGTTTTCTTTGTTGCCTCCAGCAGGAAGCCCAGGTCGCCAAGCTTTCTTGCTCAGGGCACGTTGATATCTTTTCTCCCTCCTCTTCCCACCCCCCTCTCTGGCTGCAGTTTGTTCTTCTTGGGCCTCGAGGAAAACTGGGGACAATGTTAGAAAACCTGGGCGATGTTCCCAGCCTTCCTCCGCATCATGGCTCTTGCTCTACAAGGAAAACAGAAGTAGTGGCTGGCGCAGGGCACCGCATCACAGAGCAGGGCCGGCGAGGTGCTGAGCGGTGGACGGCGGCCAAGAGACATCCATGAGGCTCCGTGGAGTGGCTTCCCTCCGCCCAGGCCCCAAAGCTGCAGCTTCCTAGGGACTTCCAGAGCCCTCGTGACTCTGCCCCAGCCTGCTACTCCCGTCTGCCTCTGCCTGTTGCACCTCTTGTAACGAGGGGCTCACAGACAGGCCTGTGGCAGCAGGGCCCCAGGGGTGGGACCCAAGAAGGGCGGGCTTTGAAGAAGGGACTGGACATGGACAAACCTGGGAGAGGCCACTGCAGCGCAGACTCGGGGACTGAGCACACTGGCAGCTCACATGGAAGAGGAGGGCTGCGTGGCAGAGGCGGGGTGGCTGAGAGTCCACCAGGCTCTGCCTGGCCTATGGGGGCTGGCCACATGCTGGGCTCCATTGTGTTTCCACTCGTTGACTATATGATTAGAATAGCAAGGGCTAGGGGCTCAATTGAGTATACAATGCATGTCTTGCATGCATGCAGCCCTGGGTTTGGTCCCCAGCACCCCAGTGTATGTACCTACACCTACGCCTCTGCTCCATAGCTATCTAGGAGGTATGAAGGAAAACTACAGCAAATATCTACATTTCTAAAAAAAATTCATGACACATTGCCATGAATCCCCTTCAAAGCATTTCTCTTGTTTTAAACATAGTTATTCCATCATCCTTGCCACTTTCTGAAGCAGTCCTGCAAATCTTTTATAAGTCTCTAGTTACACTGCTAGGGTCACCTCCAGGTCCTGGACCAATTCAAAATCTTGAACTGGGCAGTCATTTTGAATTTGAGGACGAACCAGAAGCCACAAGAGACTCCCCGTGATGTTCTTCAACGGGCTGCCCTCCCTTTGGGGGGACCCAGCAGTGGCCTTCACTGCATTTTCAATCATACCTCAGGAAGATATGAAAGAAGACTTCCAGAGGTGTTTCAGAAAGTGGCTGGGGACAGAGCTCAGTGGCATAAGCACCTGCTTGACAAGTGCAAGGTCCCAAATTTGATCCCCAGTGCTGTTAAGAGAGAGAGAGAGAGAGAGAGAGAGAGAGAGAGAGTAAGTAAGTGGCACTGGCAATGGGGTAAACGTATGTAAAGTAAGTGCTATGGACACGGGTGCTGTTATTTTTACTCTTGTTATCTAAGTGGTAGAGGACTGTCAGCGCCTTAGTGAGGGAGCTAGAGGGTCAGGAAGGCAGGAAGGAACCACCACAGCCTGAGCCTGTCTGCACCTTCTGGACACAGGGAGGAGATAGACGCTAAGTGTTTCCATGGAGGTCTCTCTGAAGAAGCCCCATAGGAGGAGGCAGGGAGGAGGCAGGGGGGAAGCAGCTGGTACCCCGAGTGGAAGGAGGTCTGAGCTGCCCATACTAAGGCGGTCCCAGAGCGCAGACCCCTTTGTGGCAGACATGTCATCGGAGCCGGGCCTTGAAGGCTGAGGGGGAGGGAAAGGAGCCTGTGGGCTCCATGAAGGTGCTGAGCCTGCAGAAAGCGGGGGCTGGCATAATCCCAGAAGCACACACATCTGCTGGGCAGTGACCTGACCTCTCAGTAATGGGTGCGCTAGTGCCCTGTGGCAGGTACGGGATTGTTAAGCAAGATTGGGAATTGGGAAAACTTCCTGGAGAGGATACATGTGGCCCCATGCCAAGGTTTGAAGGTGACAGGAAGTTCATGAGCAACTCAGACAGGCAATGGCATATGCCAAGGCCCCGCCGCAGAGAGGGCCTGGGACGTCTGGCAAACAGAACAGGGATGCTGGAGACTAGGCCCCAGGGAACCAGAAATGCCATACAAGATGCAGCTGGGCAGGCTGAGGGCCTGAGGGCTTCATGGAAGGTTCTAGACTTTTCTCCCAGGGCCCCTGGGAAAGTGGGAAGAGGAAGGCTGCAGTGAGAACATGTCACGTGTGGGCACACAGTGGGCACATGGTATTGAGTTGACAGTAGCCATGGTCCCATTTAGCCAGGTCCCCCAGCACCTGGGACTTCCCAGCTGCTGGGAAGTGATGGCTGCGCCTTCTCCTGCTATGGGTGAGTTTGAGAACAGTGCACCCCAAGTGTGTCATGTCTTGGCTCCTGTTTCCTCCTTGGGACTGATGGTTTGTGGTTTTTTTTGGGGGGGGGTGCATTTATTTATTTATTTATTTATTGTTTCTTTGAGACAAGGTCTCACTATGCAGTTCAGACTGGACTTGAGCTCACTTTGTAGCCCAGGCTGGTCTCAAATTAGCAGCAGTCCTCCCTCACCCTCCCAAGAGTTGGAACTACAGGCCTGGGCCACCACACCCAATCCTAACTGATGCTTTTTAAAAAGTCAGATCCCGCTCTGATTAGGGAGCTGTGACTCGGCCTCCTGCCCACAGGAGAGCATCCCAGGGCGGTGCGTTTCTCCCCTTCTGCCACCGCTGTCAAGAGCTAGAGACTAGCAAGCAGCTCACGCGGGCTCTACTGTCTCTGCAGTCGGCCTGGTGATTCCCATCAAAAAGGACTTTGCTGAGTTTTGTTGGTATGAAGGGATTATACATCTCTGTTGGCCAAGGGTTTTGTACTCACCTGGCAACAGAGTGAGATCTGGTTGGAGTGGAGGTTTGAGAGACGGACTTGACATCATTTTTAGGAACTCCATTCCCTGGCTGCTTTGCTTTGATCACAAGCTCATGATGGCTGGACTCTGGGGAAGAAATGAGCACTTTGGGTCCCTTCCTATGGCCCGGGTTTGCTCATCTTGTCCCCAGGGAGGTTGGGGTGAGGGAACTGAGGGGGGGCCAGTCCTGCATGGACAGAGTACCTCATAGGGACCCCCCAGCTCCCGCCACAACATGGAGCACAGGTGGGCTTCTGGGACCTATGTGGGCAGGAGGGACCTTTTCCTCTGAAATCCCGCCCATTGCATCCTTCCTGGGAAAGGCTGGGTTTCCAGAGAGGGTGACTCAGCCCCCCAACCCAGCCACTGAATGACAAAGTGTTCAACCTCCCGAGGCATGGCGGTCTGTACCTCACAGGGTTAGTGTGGGATGTGATTGATCAGTGTAAAATGAGTGGATAAGGACCTAGAACGACACCTGCACGCTAGAGGCCCCTGTGAACAAATAACCGCAATATGCTTGTGCCAAGAGCTCTGAGGACAGTGAGGCTGAGTCAGGGTGTGGGTGGCCTGGTGACAGATCCGATGGCATAGAATGGAGCCCAGGTGGGAGAGGGGAGGAGGAACAACCCAGGCAGAGGGGACAGTGGGTGCCGACAGAGAGTGGTTAGCCTGGCAGTGTGACTGGTGCAAGAAACCTTCGTCCTTCAGCAGGGCTTCTGAGCAGAGGGTAGGGGAGAGCTATCTCCAGGGACCCAGATGAAGCACTGCCCCACAGTCAGTGAAACTGTGCAACATGTGTATGTGTATGTCTGTGCATGTGTGTGCATGTATTTCCATGTGCTCACACACGTATTTGTGTGTTCATGCATGCATATGTGTGTGTGCACATATGTAAGTATAGGCATGTGCTTGTATCTCTGTGTGTGCATGGGTGTGTGTAAGTGTATACACACATATGCATGCAGGTTGTGTGTGTGTGTGTGTGTGTGTGTGTGTGCACACTCATTCCTGGAACAGCACAGGATGGTGAGGTTCTCTCTGGAGCCCCGATGCTGTCACCAACTCTCCATCCTTTGTGCCTAGGGCTCTCCTACCGTGAGTCCCCTTCCCCAGGGCTGATGGGTCTGCCCAGTGTGGGCCAACTTGCTGTCCTTCCCTGGCTCCACACCAGGGCCACAACACAAGTTCACATGTCAGACCAGGAGTCATAAAGACAGAGTTGGCAGTCCTGTGGTCACATGCTGCCACTGCCCCCCACCCCATACTGCAGCAGGCACTATGGGCCACGCGGCTGTTGCCCCCCAAGCCCAGACTTGACCTCAGGCTCTTTCTGAACCCAGAGCCCAGACAGCACTGTGGGTGTCCTGGGCAGGTGAGAGAACATGCGCTGCTGCCCTGCGCCACCGCCTTCCAGCTTCACCTCCCACCCCCGAGTTCCTTTGATTCAGGAACTCTGGTGAGGGGATACGGGCACATGCCATCCATTTATAGGGCCGGAAAATGGTGGGTGAGAGAAGGTGGACCCCATCAAAGTACAACATCTGCAGTTTGGAACTGTCACAGTGAAACCCACCAGCTTATACAATGAATGTGAGTCCCTGGTCCCCACTTTTAAAAAGAAAGAGTGAAAGAAACTACTTGTTTTAGTACAATAGGCTCTGCTCAGGCAGTGCCCTGGGCGGGGGACAAGCCCAGCTTCAGAGGCTCCTTCCAGAGGCTGTGGGGTCTAGAGCAGGTGGGCCAACCTCTCTGCACCTCGGTTATCCCTTTGCTGCCTGCCCCAAGGTGGGGTCATGAGGATAAATGACAACATGCGTGTGAGTGCTCTTTGAAGTGTGTGTGAGGTCTCCTGCGTGGGAAAGGGGTGACGAGCTACGCCTTATCCCATGGATTGCTCTTCACTACTTTGAAAGTTTGGGCACGGGCAGGATTCTACCTGAGGTCCCCCGACTCAAATTTGGTGGTCCTGTTACTGCTGACTCAAATTTGGTGGTCCTGTTACTGCTGACAGCCGGGCAGGGTGACAAGTAACTTGGGTTGAGATCGAGGCCCTGAAAGTGCCTCATGGATCAAGGAATCACAAGGCAGGGACCGTGGCTGGGCTGTGAGCTACCCAGCCCCACTGCACCCCAGGCCAGTGGGCCTCTCCGGTGCCACATCAGGGCATCTGCCAAGTATGCCAAGCATGCCACAGTGCCACACAGAAGAGACACAACATCAGGGCAATCTTGCTTTATAAACCTATTCTTAAGGTAACTGACCCAGTCCCACAAGACCCACCTCACTCTTGAGAGATCCAGTCCAGTCTCTTAAGAAAGACATGAGGGGCCAGGGAGATAGCTCAGCAGCTTGAGCATCTGTCTGGCAAGCGCAAGGTCCTGAGTTCAATCCCCTGTACCAACAACAGAAAGAAAGACACGAGTCCATTCATAAGGGTGGAGCCCCAGGGTCTAGTGATCTCCCAAATGTCAATATTATCTTAACTGGGAGTCACCTTTCAGCATGAGCTTTGGTGGAGACAAAGCACACTGAAACCTCGGGAGCACCCTACATGTGTGTGTCATGTTTCTTGTGATTTTCCCAAAGAGGAAAAGCATTTGGCAGTCAGTGGCTGCGAGACGTAGCCAAACAGAGACGCTGGAGGCCGTGGCATGGGGTTAGGGGAATTTCCTCCTGCAAAGGCGGACAGAGATTCACAGGCAGGTTCGGGCAAAGATGAGAAGAGGGAGGAAGAGAGAGGAGGATGGGAGACAGGCCCTACAGAAGCTGGGAGAGGCACGGCAAGAGGAAGGCATAGTGGAACAGGAAGCGGGGACACCAGAAACTCCACAGGAAGAGCCTAGGTCTGCCATTCAGATGCCCAAAGAGTGGGGTTTCTGCTTCCTCCATCAGTTGCTGGACTGCCCGGGTCAGGCGAGACCGGGTGGGCCCTCCATGATAGAGGCCCCACCACACCCCAGGCCAGGCCTCCACCTGCCTGACTCCCATGTTCCTCCTCTTGCACCTAGGATTCACAGACACCTTCAACATGGACACACGGAGGCCGCGGGTCATCTCGGGCCCCAAGACCGCCTTCTTTGGCTACACAGTGCAGCAGCATGACATTGGAGGCAAGAAGTGGTGAGTAACAGTGGGGTTCCCCCCACCCCCAGCCTGAGCACAGCCCCCGGGTGGCCTGCCCTGTCACCTAGAGCTCAGTGTGCTGGTGGCCGAGTCTTTGTCCCAGCGGGTCAGAGGCCAGTCACTCTGCAATGACTGTGATTCTTCCCTTCATGGTCTGTTTCCCAGGCCCCAGGCCCCCTGGTCTGTGGACATCTCCTCCTCTGGACCATGTGACAAAAATATCAGGCAGCTCAGTACGCCTGGAATTGCATGACTCATTCAGTGGGGGTCAGCTCAGGTCCTGCCCTGTTAGAGAGCTGTTGGAGGCTCTGCTGGGCTGGGGGTGGGGTGAAGGGAGCTGGACACCAGACCAAGTTGCGGAGTAGAAAGATCCTCGTGGCCACTGACTGCCAAATACTTTGCCTCTTTGGGAAAATCGCAAGTAGTATCAGCACACGCGCCTGGCGCTGCTGTGGTTTCCTCATGCTTTATCCCCACCCAAGCATGTGCAAAATAACTTTGTTGCATATTTCATCATAGAATTCATTCACATCAAGTGGACAAGTCAATGCTTTTTAAGTAAATTTACCAAATGATGCAACCCTCGCCACACATTAGTTTTAGACCACATGCATGGCCCCAGGCCGAGCCCTCCTCAACCTTTACCCATGATCACTGTTCTCCTGTCTGGCTGGGTTTTAGCAGCAGAAAGCAAGGCTCTCTTTCTTTCCTGGGATAGAAAGGACCTGGCCTCTGTTTGGCCCTGTTAGAAGCCTGTATGAGTCTTATTTTCTGTGGCTATGATGAAAGAGCTGAGACTGGAGGCTATAGAAAGAAAAAAGCTTCATTTAGTTCACGTCTTGGGAAGGTGATGGTCGGAGACTGGGTGGTGTCATGGCCACAGGTGCAAGAGAGATCGCACGATGACACAGAAAGCCAGAGAGGCTGTCATAGCTCAGTCTTGTGAGAAGTAACTAATTCCATACTCGGCAGAAGCCCCTTCTGAGCCTACAACCCAGTGACCAATTACTCTGCCCTGTATCCTACTTCCTAAAGGTCCCCCCCATTGCCTCTACATTGAGCTACACCCCCATCTTTCCTCTTTTTTTTTTTTTTTTCA
>NDGM011115671.1:0-13185 GCA_002564305.1 Octomys mimax
TGAACTCAGATCCTTGCGTTTGCCAGTCAAGCACTTATCCCACTGAGCCATCTCCCTGGCCCCATGATATGAACTTTTTTTACCTTTACCTTTTTACCAGAGAGTGGGCCGCGTGCCCTGACCCTGATGAGAAGCCCTGGTTAGCTCAGGACCTGGCGGGGGGTGGGCATGGTATGTCGTTTATACCCACAAACTCTCTGGGGCAATTGATGGCCACATCTCTGGGGACAGGCTGGGGGATGGTTAGGAGTCATGCAAGGGGAAGTCTGACTCCATTGTGGGCAACCTGAGTACTGGTGCCAACGGGGACCTGGCTGGAGAAAGTTCTGTTTTGTACCACCTGTCAGTGTCCAGCATCCTT
This sequence comes from Octomys mimax, assembly GCA_002564305.1. Taxonomy (NCBI): domain Eukaryota; kingdom Metazoa; phylum Chordata; class Mammalia; order Rodentia; family Octodontidae; genus Octomys; species Octomys mimax. The sequence goes on from NDGM011115671.1 coordinate 362, forward strand.
GCTGGGCATACTTGGGACTGCCCACCTGCAGACGGGGACTCGTGTGGGCTTGACCATCTGGCTTAGGCACAGCTGGAGTCCCAGCCCCAGGGCACAATGGGAGGGCTGTGGGCCACATACTGGCCCCAGGGTATCTGAGGATAGCTGGAGCCCTGACAGGTGCCTGAGCAGGAGACTCAGGTATGTTTCTCCCTCTCAGAGACTCCATGCTTGGACCCAGGCAGTAGCGGGGACATGGCCCAGCCCGGAGGCCAGGGAGTCATCTGTGTCCGAGACCACCCTGCCTATCAGCGCTGACTCAGGCATGTGTTGTGAGAGTGACTCAGAGCCTGGCACCAGCCTGTCAGAGCCTGGCACACCTGATGTGTGGAGTCACGCCTTCCTGGAGGGGACAGAGGATGAGCTGAGCTCCCTGGTGGCCACAGAGGTGCTGCCAAGGCCTGGGGGCCCCATGGAGGCCATCGAGGAGCATGGACGGTGGCTGGCCATGTGCATCGAGGCTCTGGAGCAGGAGGTGGCTGAGGAGCAGCTGGCACAGGTGGACAGGGCCGTGGACGCCCTGGAGCCGTGGGAGATGTTCACAGGGCAGCTCCCAGCAACCAGGCAGGACAGACCCTGTGACAGGGACAGCGTGGGGCTGCGCAAGGTCCTGGGGGACAAGTTCTCCTCCCTGAAGCGGCGCCTGAGTGTGCGCAGGCTCTGCAAGGCGGAGCCCTCCTCCTACCGCTGGGACGGGGAGGAGAAGTAGCACAGCGAGGGGGGCTGCAGGGCTGAAAGCTTCCTTCCAGAAGCTGAGTGGGTGAGGGTGCCTCCTGTGGGCCCTTTGGGTCCCTTTGTCCACCCTGGCCATGGGCACCTGTGGCGCAGTATCCTCACCTTTCCCTTGCTGGACAGGGGGTCTATCGGTTCCTCCAGTTAGGGTCCCAGTGACCATCCAGGGGCTTGGTAGCTGCCCACCCACTTCCTGGGGGAAGTGATGGTGTGTTTCTGTGGCGCCCTGGCCACATACATAGTCACGTGCTGTGGCAGGAGCGGTGTTCCCTCCTTGGAACTTCATGGCATCGCTGTGTGGGTGGAGCTAGTACCCACCGGGCCTGCAGTTTCTCAGACAGCTGCTGCGCGGGAGGACAGCATCTAGTTTTCAGGGTAGAGGACAGGAAGGGAGAGGGCCTTGTCCTTAGAGGCCATAGTATGCCATTACCGGCAGTGGTGAAAACAGACCACAGCGACATTAGGGGGAAGTTTTCTGACAAAAGCAGTAGCACTGCTGATATCAGTGAGGCCAAGGCCAGGATGGGCGTCCAGCTCATCCGTCTTTATATATATTTTGTTCTGTGGTCTGGTTCTATCTGTTCCTGCCACAGGGGTGTTAAAATCCATCACAGCTGTAGAGCTGTCTGCCTCCCTTCACTTTTGTGCCACTTGGTTTGAAGCTCTTTTGCGTGCACACACACTCAGCTGTTTTCCTGAAGTGACCAGTTGGCATCGGTGTCCCAGCCTGCAGTGCCAGAGTCGCAGGGAGGACGACGCTTCTGTGGCAGAACCTTGGTTTTTCTCCTGGAAAGAGTGGAGAACAGGAGCTTGTGCCTCTGCTGGGTGGGGGCTCAGGCAGTTTTGAGGCTTCTAAGAGAAATGGGCCACAGTATAAGATTAGCAGGGCCCAAGCAGGGGAGGGGCACTGATGCCCTGTGAACCTGACAAGGGCCTAGTGGTACAGTCCTGGTCCCTGTGTCTATCCTGGGCAGAGGGTGAGGAGGCAAACACACAGCTTAGCAGCAGCAGCAGCAGGGACCTCACTGGGGCCCTGCTCTGTTTTGGCTCCAAAGAGACTGCCCCACCATTAGGAGGTTCCTGGGACAGGCTGAAGGGGAGCCAGTGACAAGCCAGGTCTTTTATGAAGTGAGTCCCATGGGATGCCAGCAGTGGGCAACATGGCAGCAGGAGTGGAAGGTCAGGCCCAGACACTGCTGCCGCCCCCAAACTATAACCACTGCCCAGGAATCCCTTTTGTACTAAGCTGGATGGGGAGGTGGCCACGAGCACAGCTGTAACTCCAGGCTGAAGTTCAGGGTCCTGGGTCTCCTTATCACATGGCGTGGCCTCCTGCCTCAGCTTGGAGCTCTAGGCTGTCACTTGTGCTCTCCATCTGGGCAGTCACTAGCCCTCCAAGTTGGGGGATGACAAGGTTCTGGCAGTGCGTGGGAGATGGGAAAAGAAGGAGGCGGCCACGCATGCCACATGGCCCTTTGGGGGTGTGGGGCCTGGGTGTGGCTTCTGGCCCTGTGCCATAGTCTGCCCATTTTCACTTTCCTTATGTACTCTGTGAAAGCACTACCTGAATTGGTAAAGCAGAGCTGATGAGAGCTCACAGAGCTGGCTCGGGGCTGTCATCCTCAGTGCAGCCTGCCTGCACCCAAGGCCTTTGGTGCTCACCTGTCACGTGTCCTCACAGCAGGAGATTGGGCAGGGGGGTGGGGAGGGTAGTGGGTGGTAGCACTCAGAAAAACTTTCACCAATAATAATCTTTTCAAAGATTGGTAAGCTCCCAAAGCGCAACCTTCAGGGACAACCCATGTTTTTTTTTTTTCTTTTTTTTTTTCTTGATATACCTGTCAGCCTTAGGTTTTATATAGGATAAGTAAAGAGCAAATGGGGACAGGCGCTGTGGGAGGAGGGCAGAGGAGGTGACAGTGAGTGCTATTGTGTCAGTAAAGCCACGGCTCCCAAATCTGCCTAAAGTAACTCCAGCCTGAGGCAGGACGTAGCTGTGCACAGAGATGTTTATAGAAGATTGTCTCCGTGAGCACGGGGCCATGTGGGCTTTTTATTTTTATTTTATTTTGTTGTGGTACTGGGGATTTAACCCAGAGCCTTTACACTGAGCTACATCTGCATCTCTTTTAAAAACTTTTTGAGTCAAGTTCTAAGTTGTTTAGGTTGGGCTTGAACTTGTGATCTTCTTGTTTTAGCTTCCAAGTGTAAAACTTTCCTAAAAAACTGGGCAAAATTAGGCTAGGGATGGAACACCCAGTGGTACAGCGCTTGCCTAACATGCATGCGGCTCTGGGTCCCATTGCAGAAATGCCAAGGTGGGCAACACAAACAGTTGGCTTAAGTGCTTCCTCATTTCTGGGTCAGTTGAGGCGCCTCAGGAACACGTCATCCAGCCTGGCAGTTCTGCAGAGAGCCTCCTGTGTCTCAAGCCAGGCTGTGACCGAGGTGGGTGTGGGTCCTGTACCTGGTGGCCCCACGTCTGCAGTCCAGCCTCCCATGGGAGGAGTGGAGGAGAAGCACTCTGCTCCTGTGGCGGAGACCTCACGGGGCAGGAGGGTGAGCAGCTCTGCACCTATCTCCAGGGAGAGGAGGGTGGGTGGTGGTGCATCCTGTCTGCAGACATCAAGGCAGAGTTCTTAGTGGCACACACACACGCATGCGTGCATGCCCGTACTCACGCATGCACACCTAGCTAAGCTGCTAATGGTGAAGGTGAGGGTCCAGACTTAGATCCTATGAAGTTCTCAGGGGCTGTTGGAATATGCCAGGGACAGAAGGTCTGTGCACCTTGTGCCAAGACAAGGTGCCATCAAGACCTAACAGGCAGGCAGGTGGGCAGACAGGTAGGTGGGCACACACGCACTGGGCCTCTGAGACTGACTGCCAGCACCATGCCTGCTCAGGAAGGGTAGAACAGCAGGGTCCTCCTAAGTACTGGGGTACTTTATAGCCATCACTGTCCATTCTGAAAACAACAGCACAAGGCAGATGCCGTCAGCCCATTTAATGCCCACAGAAGCCAATGCAGATAGGGGTGCTCACCTCTGGAGCCCCTGCAGAGCTAAGCACAGGCTCCTTTGCCACTTTCATGTTCACCCTAGCTCCTGAGACCACCAGGAACCCTGGTGGTTCTACACCTCCAAGCCCATGGGGGAATAAGGAATATGGGGTGAGTGGCCAGCGCCCATGTGAGGATGCCAACCACAAGGAAGCCCAGAGCTGCTGGGGCTTTGTGGATTTGTTGGTATGAAGATGCAAGAGCCCAACTGGAATGGTTCCTTCCCATGAAGATGGTGAAGCAGAGTTCCCGGAGGCAGCACCTGGCCTTGGAGGATGGAGGCTTTCTTCCATGGGGCTCTCCATGTGGTGACAGTTGGGAGGGCACTGCTGCTGCTTGGGGGCCAGTGGCTCCTGGGGCTGGCGTCCCCTGTTGAGCCTTTTAGTTTGGTTCCTGTGGGGGTGACTGCACACACAGGGGTCTGGTCTCAAGGAAACAGCAAATGTGTGGCCCTTGGGATAACAAGCTGTCAAAGGCTACACTACCCCATAACTGAGAAAAATACCCTGCCTCAATGTAAAGACTGACTCTGAAAGCAAAATAAATACAAATAGCCAGTGGAAGTGGTGATGGCTCTTTCCTTTTCTAGTGTTCACAGCATCCTCTCCACGGACTGGAACCCACAGTAACTGAGGGTAGGAGGCAAACCAAAATGAGCCTGAGTCAGCAATTTCTGAGAACTGCCCAGGGGTCACTGGTGCTCAGGGGGTGACACTGCACACAGGGGCTGGGAAGGAATGGCTCCCCCAAAGGCTTGCCGCAGCCAGGCCTATCCACCCTCAGGCCTGCTCTGAGCTGACCTCAGCCTCAGCAAATTAACCAGACTGGAGGCCAGCCAGCTCTGCTGAGTGAGGTTACCCCCATGCCAACCCCAGGCATGCTGATGACACCACTGTCACACTGAGATGGAACCAGGCTCTTGTCACCTGGGCTTGTCAAGCCTTTGTGGCCATTACCCAGGCTCCTCTCAGGTACAGGCTGGAATCTGCAGAAATCGGTGTTCAGAGGCTTGCGGTTGGGCAGGGAGGCTGCACACGGTGCCAGCTGGGTTCCAAGTCGTGTTTCCAGTGAACATCAGAAGTTGCAGGGGGAGGCAGAGGTGGAAGGATGTCTGTCTGGGATGAGAGCAGGCCTCAGCCACTTTCAGTACCGCAATGACCCAGGGGAGGTTTCTTGATATCTCACCAGCCTGCAGGGGATCCCTAGGGCAGTAGCATCCCAGCTGCCACTCTATCCCCTCTGTTGTGACCCTGAAGGCCAATGGGGCTGGTGCAAGTGGCAATCTAAAGGCCAACTGTGTTCTCTCTCCTGCTGTTTCGCTACCCCATCCAGAAGCATTGCTCAATGTGGGACTCTCTTTTTTCTTTAAAGACTTATTTGGTACAGGGTCTTGCTATGCAGTTTGGACTCATAGTGATTCTCCTGTCTCAGCCTCCCTAGCACTGGGATTACAGGCATGCACCACCACACCATTTTGGTGGTCAGCATGGCATGGAGCTCTGGCATGGTGCAGGGCCAGCATGGCATGCTGGGATCAAACCTTGGGTCCTTGTGCTTGCCAGGTAGGCACTTAGACCACTGAGCTATCTCCCTAATCCAGTATGGGACTCTTGAGGCCACAGCCCAAAGCTTGTCATGGACCCCAAGCGGCCATACCTGCAAAAGCAAACGAGGACTGTCAGGTGGGGTCAGGTTCCCTCAGAGCAGCAGCACTGGCTCTAGGACAGGCTGCACAGTGGGAATAGCTTTGCTGGATCACATGAGCTGTAATGTGCCTGACTCTGGCAGTGTTAACTGTCTGGTCCAAGTCCTGAGATTGCAGGTAACTCGGATACACAGAATACATTGTGTTCCTCAGAATTCCCATGCACACATTGTACATTTTCCCTCTCTGAATTCGTAAATGCTATACAGCTGAAAGAAGAAGACCTTGAGCGAGGTGTGGTGGTGCACACCTGTAATCCTGGCACTCCGGAGGCTGAGGCAGGATTACCATGAGTTCAAGGTCAGCCCAAACTATATAGTGAGACCCTGTCTCAAAACAAAAACCAGGGGCCGGGGAGATAGCTTAGTAGGATAAGTGCTTGACTGGCAAATGCAAGGATCTGAGTTCAATCCCCGGTTCCACAAACCAACCAACCAACCAACCAACCAACCAACCAACCAACCAACAAAAAACCAAGCAAACAAAACAGAAAAAGGATGGGAGAGGAGGATGTCAGTCTCAAAATCTAAGTGGAAACAGACAACTCACCATCTGAACTTGACCAGTGACCCCTGCCTGTGTGTTTTGAGGATCATGTAGTGCTGTTCACAAAGTTGCCATCACTGCCAGGGTGAATGAAGGGAACAGGGAGGCCAGGGCCATGTGCCCAGCCACCACATCCTACATCATCCACATGGACCCCAAGGAGAGGTACCTGTCTGGAAGGTGTGATTCTGCCCCAGAGACCTGTGGATACAATGCTAAACGTGTTTAGGGACCCACTGTTACCCATACTTCTGAGGTGGTAGCTGGTGACCACATTTGGGAAGGTTCCAGTGGGAGATACCATGCCAGGAAGACAGATGTGATTTAAGGCAAATTTTAATAATTTGTAAAAATCATATATACAAAACATGTTGAACCAACCGCCGTGGCTGTAAGAAACACTTTTTACACTTTGTCACATTCACCTTAGCCTAGACACAGTATGTGTAAACGGAGACCGGTTACAGTGCAGTGGTCCTGCCTGGGCAGTTTTGGTGTTCACTCCCTGGGGACCCCGTGACACAGCATCATGCCTTCTTGGTGTTTAAGACCTCTGCCACATCCAAGGCAGTTTCAGGGCATTTTTGGTGGCATGATCTCCATCTCATCCATTCTGCAGGGCCTCAGCTCTGCTCAGTACGGAGGTCGGGCTCCCTGGGTGACAGGCAGAAGGTGGTGCTGAATGGGGCCAGGCACATTAACAATGAGGATGATGGGGCAGGATGATGGGTTTTAGTTTGTTCTAATGGAATTAAGGGACAGTGAGATGGCTTTAAGTCAATTTGCTTGTTTCTTTTTTTTTTGGTACCAGGGATCAAACTCAGGACCTTGTGCTTACGAGGCAGGCGCTTATTCTGCTGAGCTATATCCCTGGCTCAATTTGCTTAAGAGGTCAAAGTAATTCTGTGAGGGTCCTGGGATTGCCAGACCTGATAATTCATCTTTCTGGACCCTGTGAGACCCAGGTCACAAAAGCTGGTGCGAGCTTCTGTCTACTGATCTGAGGGTGAACCTAGAAAAGCGCATTATCCTGATGGCTGGGATGATGAACAGGGCAGCCTCACACCTGACTTTACTGGTCTTTCAGGTGCAAGTCTGGTTTGGTTTTTAATATCCCAGGACTAAGGGCAGCCAAGAGACACTCGTGGTAGAGGCCTCCTGCGTTATTCTGAGGCTGTGGATGGGGGAAGACGAGTGCTGCAGGACACCCACACGGTGTACACGCTCTGAGAGACTGCTGCAGCCTTGCAGATTAGCTGGGGATGGTGTCTGTAGGGTGGAGCTACAGTTAGGTTCTGCTGTCTCTCTGAAGTGAGCAACAGGCTGTTTCCAATACAACCCTTAAAAGATGACTGCCCCACAGATGTGAGGCCTGGAGGCTCTGAATACAAGAACCCCAATGGCAGCGTTAAAGATCAGGCCAACGAGTTCATTCAGCCTGGAGAGGAAGGCTCTGTGGCCACCACATCCTCTGCTTTATGGGCAGGAGACCTTTCTATTGTAGCTTCGTCATTTTGTTTCCCTTGGTCTGTATGCATAGCCACCAATTCCCGCAGACACCTATTCTGCCGGGATAGTTTGCAGCTCACTTATTTCTGGTGACCTCGTGTTCCTCCTCTTGGGTTCTTGGGTTTTGCATAGGCATTTCATGTGTGGGAGAAGGTTGGCTTGCTACGGGACTGATTCAGCAAGGTGTAGGCAATGTCTGAGGTACACGAAGGACAGCTGTCCTGAGGGCTTATATAGTTGGGGTGGGAGCCTGCTGGTGGGCAGAGCTATCTGTTCTGGACCGTGATGCCCTCAGGACAGTAAGCAAAAGGATTGAGGGAGGCTTCAGGCCACTGGTAACCTGCTTGTGGCTGGAGGTCAGTGGTCACCTGCAGAGACATCAGGGCTTCAGTGTGGAAATCAGATTCCCTACTCTGCCATCCTGAGAACAACCAGGCTTCAGGTTCGAGAGCTCTGCAGGGGTAGACAGCAGGTGTCTAGCACTCTGATGTCCCTCTTCAGGACATCATGTGGAACATTCTGGAATTTTGGGCTGCAGAGGCAGAAGCAGCACTGTCCCACTTGAAGTTACCTCCCAGACTCTAGTCTAGACCTTCACTCTTCCTGGATAGGGGCACCAGCTGGTGTGTCACCTGCCCTAAAACAATGGTTCACATGGCAGTATTAGCTCCTGGGCCATCTGAGTGGCACTCAAGAGCTTTTCCCCTATGGATCTGATCCCTTTCTCCCTGGCCCAGTGCAAGGCCTCATGGAGGGGCTGGAGCTGAGGTCTGTATCAGCCCCTCTTCAGGTGTGTGGACTCTCCAGAGTGACAGGAACACAGGGCTTTCTGCCCTAGAGGCTATGTACATCTCAGGTTCCTCAGAGAAGCTGGTACTGGGTATCGGAAGGGCTGCCCACTTGGGCATGGGAACAGCTTGTGAAGAGGAGCGGCTCTGCGCCAAGGAGGTGTGTTTCCTCCTGAGGTTGCTGTTGGTCACATCCAGGGGCTTGCTCTCTGGTGACTGACAGTGGTCATCCTGCCAAATGCAGAATTCCATCTGCCTCACAGACACTTTGAGGACTGTCTACTCTTGTGGCCCTCCACGCTGCTGTATACTCATCTTCTAAGACATATAGATGAGAGCTGGGTCTGATGGTCCTGAGAAGCACAGAAGCTGCTCAGGTGAGCTAAGTCTGTCCCCTAAGCTGAGAATCACTATTTTGTCCAACTTTCACAAATGGAGGCATTGAACCCCAAGGGTTGGGCCCTTGGCCTTGTGGGTAGTTGTGGGCATGCTTCTGCCTTCCCACTGGGGTCAGCTCAAACCTTGCTGGCTGCACATAGACAAGGCACCGAGTGACACACGCAGCTCTGCTAGCAGCCTGCTTATTGGGAAAGTGTGAGAAGGCTCTGGCTACCAGCTGTGGCAAGGACCAGAGGCATCTGGGCTTTGTTAGCATGGCTCCTTGTTCTCTGGCTGGGACCATTACCTGTCACCCAGGAGTGGCAACCACAGCACTGCCAGGCCCTGGGCCCTGCTGGTCTCGCTAGTTGCTGCTGGGCTTCTCACACATGCATGCACATATGTGAACATATGTGCTACATGCTGCTTTCAGACCCTTTAGGGGTGATGGTCTTTAATCAAACCAGAATTTCTGAGGCTCTCCTACACACCAGGTTTTTCTGGTATGTGAAAATGAAAGCTGCGATTAACAAAGAGTGAACTTTCTTCAAATGACATTAGGATGGGAGTCTTTACTGAAAAATACAAAATTAGTGTTCGTTTGAATACTGAGTGATACATATCAGAGATGGAAGTTGCTCCAATCTTCAAGCCAGACCTTCCTGGCTACTGTTAACACAGGTACAAAGTAAAAGCTGTGGGCAGCTGGCTCTGGATGACCGTCGTAAGGAAGGCCTTTGTCCTACAAAACCAGATGAGGAATTGTGTCCCAGGACCCCCAAGTTTGTCACTCATAATCAAACAGCTTATTTTAATGTAATTTTTGATCATGGAGTTAAAATAACTGTACTCATCTTTTACCAAAGAAGTTGGAAAAATCATAAGAATTATAGAGCTCTATAAATTGGAGCTGACTCAAAATATTTCATTTCTTTACAAACAAGTTAAAAATAGGTATCAGTAAAGACCTACACTGTGTTCTTTAGTATAAACATATAACTATGAGGAAGAGTCTTATTTTGAGAAAGTTTATTGTTATATTTCTGCAGTAATAGATGAGGCATGAGTACCTCCTGCTTCTCCAATATTTGCAATAAAATAGAAAAGACAATAGTCAAGGGTAACAGTGGAATTAAAATTAAAAAAAATACAAAAGCCTAAGGTTTTGGAGACAAAAAACAACTACAATCTATGTGTAGAGAAGTTGCAAATGTTTTCAGCTCAGCCTTCAATCAGGCCTTTTCTCCAACTCTGACACCTCAGTTCTAAGTGGGCATCCTTGTAGATGGATGCTCTAAGCCCCCTGCATTGGAAAGAGAAGGCTGAGGAGGCTCAGCTAGCGGGGCCTGAGGCCAGAGGCTGAGCTGGTAGAGGCCCTGGACCCCTGGCTGTCCCAGCTGCTCCTGTTTTGTTATCAGAAGTCACCATATCTCACTACTGCTGTGCTTCTGGGCTTGAAAGTGACTGTCTATATGTCAGGCTGGAAGAGGGAAAGCTCTCCCCAGAGGCTGGCTTGGGGCACAGGTCACAGTGGCCTCCAAAAGCCAGGGAGCATGCCCCAAGGTGGGTATGCTCTCCTCTGGGTCTCAAGCCTAAGACACACCATGTGAGATACAGACAACACTGGGCCAGGACAGCTCACTGTGTAGACAGACCATCTTTACCATGCTCAAATACGCCTACCCTGATAAGCTCTGCCAAGGCTACTCATTTCCTTAAACACTAACCCTGGTGACTGCCCCCAGACCTGAAGAGCTGTGCAGGAAGCAGTACAAAAACAGCAACTTCTCTTCAGCCAAAGAAAAGAGCCCAAACCCTAGCAAACACTAACACAAACCTCTGAACACTGAAAGGTTTTGTGCTGTCCTCTAAAGAAAGCCTTATGACACAAGATGATGCAGAAGCAAGCTTTTCTTCCTCTTCTCATCTAACATCAGCCACAGATTCCTGTTTATCTGGTTGCTGAAAAGAGCCAAGAGCAAGAAGCATATGGGACACAGTCAGGAGCAGCGTGGCTTGGGACAGGCCCTTGGATGGGTTAGTGAGCTGCAGCATCTGTTGTCAATTTCTCTCTCATTTGAAATGCTAGGAAAAGCCTCTCTCCTACTCCCAGACTCTTTTGGGAGAGTAACAGAGGGGCCGTTTGGAGTGGCAATGTCTGGGAGACACCTGGCAGGTAAGTGGACAGCTGATGCTGTACAGGCTCACACCTCCCTGTGCAGCCTCCTACAGCGCCTACCCTTCTCCCCTCGCCACAGTCCACTTCTGTGTGTGCAGCAACAGAAGCGAGAGCCCTGCCAGGAATGAGACTGAGGGGCGTGCTGAGTACAAGGACCCCTGGGATTCCAGGGCTTGTGGGCTTTGTGAGGGGTCAGCTGTGATAGACTCTGGAGAGCTGGGGTGCTCCTGAAAGCTCTGCATGTGCTCCTGGAAGCTTCCGGAAGCCTAGGAAAGGAAGAGGACACTCTCTACTGTTTGCAAAAGAGGGTGCTACATATTGCCAACTGTCCTGTCAGAAGGTGACTTGTAAGTCAGAATAAGAAGCCACCTGTAAGGCTACTTGGTTTATGTGTCTTTGTCATCATGTGTGGCAAGGAGTTAAAAAGCACCACTGTGTGATCCATGGTGGTGACCATTCCCACTCTGCGCCACGTTGCTGGGCAAGCTGATGAGGCCAGGCCTGTCGCCAGGGCATTAAGGCAGGGCCACAGCCCCCAACCTCATCATTCACAGTGAGGGGCAGGGTTGCCTGACACAGCTCCTTGGCGCAACCTCACACTCCTGGAGTGGGGGCTCTTAGGACATTGGCACAGCTTAAAAGGCAATGTGTTCACTTTGGGAGGTGGCACTTGGACCCTGAGCCAGGACGGCAGGGCTAGCTCAGGCTATGAGCTTAGCAGCACTGCCATGTATCTGCAAAATACTGTAAGGCAAAGCTTTCAGGTTAGTCTGTCTCTGTGAAGACGTGCAAGTTAGAGAGGAAAGCCATCTGCGAGGCCAGCTGGGTCTGTGTTTCTGTTAGTAGAGAGCGAGTGTGTGTGTACACACACGACACTTGATTACACTGTGCCAGGAAAGGACTAGGGTTTCTGTAGAAAGGAATCTGTGTTATCAGGGATTACAGATTAACACCAAAGTGATCGCTTGGGTTTTCAGTAGTTTCACTAGTCCCCAGATTCAGTAGCTAACATCAGAGTCCCCATGTCCTTTTCCTGATGCTTGCTGGCCTGGCTGCTGTCCAGCATTGTGGGGCCAGGTTTCTGGTGACAAGGGTCTGAGAAGGCCACAAGGACACATCCCCCCATGAGACCCAGCCGGCAGCCGTGGGGCTGCTCAGGGATGCTACAAGATGAGGGGCCTTCTCCTTCACTGCAGCATGATGTCCTTCAGGTTCTCTTGCAGGATTGTGTCCTTCACAGCATGGAACACGAAGCGGATATTCTCGGTGTCGATGGCAGTGGTGAAGTGGTGGAACAGGGGTTTACTGCGATTTCGTCTCTTTCTGTCGAAACATTGGACCAGGTAGCGCTGGACGTCCTCCAGCCGGTGTGGGTCGCCCTTGAAGTCCGGGAAGTGCTTCTTGATGCTGACTGTCTTCACTTTCTCCACCAGGAGATCCATCTTGTTGAGGAATAGGATGATGGAGACATTGAAGAATAGCTTGTTGTTGACTATGGTCTCAAAGATGTTCATTGACTCTACCAGCCGGTTGGTGCACCTGTCCTCCATGAGGACCTGGTCAAACTCACTTGAGGACACCATGAACAGGATCGATGTGATCCCATCAAAGCACTGGAACCACTTCTGGCGCTGAGACCGCTGACCACCCACGTCCACCATCTTAAAAGGGATTTTTTTAATAATGAAGTCGTGTTCCACAATTCCCTTGGTGGCCTTCCTGGCCAGCAGGATATCTTGCTTACTAGGGAAGTAATTCTGTAAAATATGGGATGCAGGACAGTCAAGAGGGGAAGAGAGAACAGGAGGGGGAAAAAAAAGCAGAAAGAGTGGAGAGAAAAGCTACACTAACTTGCCGTATGTTTAACCAAACACCAAAAGCAAATTT